>JARJDZ010007541.1:0-42048 GCA_030264555.1 Aleochara sp. GC000083
TATTAGACTTATAGAAATAAATTGTAAATAAAATACCTTAAAAGACTGCTGCAGCAACCCACCATTGCTTGGAGATACTTTCCATACGTCCCTGCCTCATTGAAGTTCTCCATATTTGCAGAGCAGATTCCAACGAAACATGGAAGATTCTAAAATAAGAAAAACCTGCAACAAACATGAAAGATTCTAAAATATGAAAAAGGGCGTAGCAAAAAAGCCAGCTGCGTCGAAGTTACCCGAAACGTATTTTGGTTTCTGCGCAGCATGGTCCACCCCCACTCGTTGTGACTTTCTGAAACTTACGATCTGTACATAATTGTAACATATTGTATTTATAGAAATATATTGCTAATACAATACCTTAAGAGACTGCTACATAAGCCCAAACTGCTGGAAGATGTGTTGCAATGTCCCTGGCTTCTCAAACTTCTGCATATGTGTACAGCAAGCTCCAACGAAAATGGGAGATTCTGATACCATGTGATTTGCAGGAAGAGATGGTGGTAACAACGCCGTGCTACTGGGACCTGGGACGCTCGCTGTGGAGTGGAAGTCTACTTGGTGTTGATGGGCAAATAACTTAGCTGCCATACCTAAATTATCAGATTGTGTTAATGAACAAGAAAATAACAACAAAAATGTGTTACTTACATTAGCTGTTTGAGAACAGTTGAGGATGAGAGTCCTGTAACCCTGGACCAGGAGCCCTTACAGAGTGCTATCAACCGAAGCCAGTTGGACCCTAGTTTTTTAACGAGGTGTTACTCCTCGAACTCTCCTCCTTCCTTATCTCTTGCATGATAAGGCCCCCGGCTTGGGACGGGTATAGCGTAGTTAAGTAAGAACCAATCTCCAAATTACAAGCCATGTTGCACACACTTTATCATTAATTATTGGCAAATAATGATACCATCAAACATAATTACACGCGACAATTATTCAATTATTCTTTACCTTAATTAATGAGCGTCACTAACTCTGAAAAGCACAAAATTACAAGATGGCGCATAATTAACAAAAGTCGTAAACAACGCCAATAACAATTGCCATGAGGGGACGTATGTGTCCAATTATTATGCATGCAAATATTACCAACTGTACTTAAAAAATGTATGAGGATTTGATTGCTTGCAGAATCAAATGGTTCTACTAAAGATAGATTGAAACAAGCATGTTTAGAATGATCAAATCCTAGAGAAAACACACAACCATTAAACATTTGTCTTATTTTGTCTTATTTAAAAATGTTATGCAAATAGAGAACGTGACTTATATGTCAAGATTTCCTTCTTCTGTAATGATACCATAATGCAATTATAAAAAATTTCAATGTGAGAATTTTTTGCACTTCAAGTGATTGAAGCTTATACATTAGCAAAAGCAATGTTTGATTGTTGAAGCAACGCTAATAAAATTTAAAAATAACTCCAACAAATTCTAATTGATCAACCATTTGAATTGGCAAAACAGTTCTAGTAAATCAACCATACCTACCTTGTGATTTGCATGAAGAGATGGTGATAGCAACGCCATGCTACTGGAATTTGGGCGCCTTCAGTCTGGAGATTCTAGATAGTTGAACTATGATGGGATCATCTTGGAGTTAATGCCATTCCTATATAAGCAGATTGCATTAATAATCATGACTTACTTAATGTTATGACTTACATTTGCTGTTTGAAAACAGCTGTTTGGTGAAGATGAAAATTCCATTTTATTGAAGCTGGTAATTGAAAACCCAGGTGCATGAACATGAAGCAACACTGTTAGCCAATGCTTTATTCATTACATACTATGGCTGTTGCTTAGTTAGGTCCTTTAGGTTTTTAGCTGCAGCAGATCCAAATCCTCGGCGAATACTACAAATCAATTCAATTCGATAAACATTTGGAACACGTAAAATGGGTACGCCAAGCGCAAAGATGGCCGACATTCAACAATACATACTTTCAATAAACTGACCGCATGGCATGACTAATTTCTAATACTATTGTAAGTCGCTTCAAATTGCAACGAATGAAGCGATTTGCAAAATGCAACCTAACCGAAAATTTAATCAAGCACAAACCATTTCGTTGCGATTCTTCAACACCTGTTTATCGGGGACCAGCAGCAACAACAATACGTACGCACGCCACAACTGCCTCAGCACTGCTGAAGCGAGATAAAGCGACTTAAGCCGAAAGTACTTACGCAGCGCGCGGACGAATAGTGCGAACGCAAGGGATATGTGCATAATGAAACGCGGAAACTATCATTTATCGAAAAAAGACGTACCTGCATTATTTTAAACAAAAGCTTGTTACTTCCCTGATGAGATAATGGTAGCAACACTGGGCTACATGAAGGCACTCACTCTAGATTGGAATTTGGATGATGATGAAGAATGAAGTCTTCTTGGTGTTGATGGGCAATTAATATAGCTGTCATCCATACATACAGACACTCATCAGTAGTTGGGTGACAATGAAGACTGCATTGCCTTGAAGGTGGCAATTGGCAACTGATGTAGCTTCCAAAAGTGCATTTCCCAACTAACAAAGAAGTGATAATGTTACTCAGGCATTATGCGAAAACATAATTCATTGCTTACTTTGGCTGGTGGTGTTGCTTAGGTCCAACATAATAATTCTGATTCTATCAAAACATTGTTCCTATATGCTCTGCATTGCTCCACTTTTAGTGGCGATTCCAGCACACGGAGATTCTTAGAATTGAACCAAACAATTGCATTATAACTTACTAGAAGCAAATACATAAACTAATCTACATGGACTACTTTGCAATTGTACTTACATACAACCAATTTACATGGTGTATTGCCCAGGATACTCATTTTTGGAAGCACTCCTTATTGCATTTCGCAATGCGTGTAGTTTGAATAATTACTTGTAGAATTAGAGGCTGTTCACAAATCTGGCCGGCTTTCGTGTTCTGATAGACGATGACAATCTAAAAACGAAAAATGATATAAAGGTTATGCAAGCCATGCAACCCACAACACATCTATATAAATATGTATACCTGGCGAACTTTTCTATGAAATAAAAATATGCTGAGAAAATGTCTCACATTGAAATTCACACTTCCCACTTGGGTGCAATCTTAACATTGTCCTATTTTGAAAATTACTCCCAGGATCATCCAGAATTCTCCTCCCTCCACGTCACAATCGTTCTGATGCTAACCTACCTAAAACCATAAAACTAACCCTGCTAACCTACAAAAGCTCTTTTGTTGTCTACTACAGTTACTTCAGGCATCTGGCTTTCACTTTCTCTTGTATTATGATTATCGAAAATATTGTAAATAGTGAAAATTCTGTGTGAATTCCAAAAGTACGTGTATTATTTAAAGTGTGCGTTGGAAATATGTGCGAACCGGTTATTGATTTATGTTCAGACGACAGTAACGACTGCAAGGAATTATTCACTGCCGCAAAAGTATGTAATTATATTCGTCAGCCGTGTGTCTCCTTCTAACCTGTAATAATTTATAGAAACCAAAAATTGATAATAACTGCTCTGAGCTAGAAGTTATCGACACAGACAAGGAAAATATCGAAAACGATGTGCAGGACGACGTGTTCCTGAAGGTTCTAAAGGAGGAATCACTAAATGCCAGTGATAATCATGGAGAGTGCACATCTGCACCTTCACCATCAACATCAGAAAATGAGAGTGTGCCATCAACAGCTGCATGGAATATGCCAAAGGAATTGCATGAATTCATTGAGAAGTGCAGGCAGACCATTAAGATTCCTTCAATTGAGAAGAGAATTAAAACAATCACTGTGGTAGCAAGGAAAGCATCTGATTATATTGGCACTGATGAATTCACTGAGAAATTTGCCAGCATAACTAGCAACATCTCAACCAACAAAGAGGCTGCATTGGCATTTGTTGCTGTATATAATCTGTTTCTGTCACATAGGAATTGTGATGAAAGTGTGAGGAATTTAAAATTAGAGAAACTATACAGTAAGCTGGAGACAATTGAGAAGATAGTTAATGGGCTGGCTGAGGAGGAGGTAGATTTCGATGAGGAGGATAACTCTAGTTATATGAAATTGACAAAGTATCAGGCAAGAGCAGCGACAATCCTAGCGCACATACGAAAACTGGAGAGCAAATCGGTGTACTATGGTATCAGCTATTTCGGCCGTTTGGATTTCAATAAGTCAAAATATAAGGAGTTCAATTATGCCCTAATCAAACGATATAAAAATAGGGAAAAGCATACATTTCCGACATTCTACGATGTCAACAAGTGCCTGCGAAAGTGCGCTCGTGATAAAGGACTGAACATTCCCGAAAATGAACTGAAAAATGAAGGTACGTACATACATTCAGCGCATAAAGTCAGCCAATCTTTAATCGATTCATTTCGCAGTGCAAATGTGCTTCGAGGAGCTAGGAAAATTGCTGAAGAAGCGCCGACAGAAGGACTTGGAGTTCGTGCATTTCGCCTACCTGCCAAACCTGCACGACCCAGCGAGGGACGATCCGACGCTGGAGGCGGCGCTCAGCGAGAATCGCAAAATTGCCAAGGCGAAGAGACAGGAGCTTTTCAATAGGTATATGGCACGCTTGCGGGCACACGTGTAATAATAAATAATGTTTTCGTTGCGCTTTTCAGATATGTACAAATGCAGGAGAGCGGCGTCGAGCCGGAGCTGAGCGACGACTCCGATGACAGCAGGCGCGCCGAGTCCGACGAGGAGGAGGACGTGCAGGAGGTGGCCGCGTAGCACGCGGCCTCCTCGTCGTCGCTCATCACGCGCTGCGAAAGAACGCATGGGCGAGCGCCTGCTTGGCGGTGATGCGTGTGTGCGGGCTGAGATCGAGCAGCCGACCCAGCAGGTCGTACGCCGCCCTGGGGAAGGCATCCGGAATCGCCTGCGAAATGCACGCCCACGCCACGACCCCATGTAGTCATAAGTTTCTCATCTCCCCAGTGTGTGTGCATGTGTGCGAATTGAGTATACGATTGACTTACCTGATCCATGGGCACGCTGCGACAGAGGCACAGCCGTCGAAATTGCGTGCACCTGGTGCACGTCTCGCCGCTGAGCAGGTCGTCCAGTTCGCCGCGTTTGCGCAAGCAGCAGCATATCTTTCGCAGCTCCAACGGCGGCCGCTTCTCACTGCAGATGAACTGCCGGCCTGCGAAAAGTCGAAATTTCCAAATATTTATACATAAACTTGTTCTAATGTTATAATTTATATATGCGTAATAATACTGATGCCATTTTTTGTTTGTTTGTCGCAATATGCAATGCTTACCGAATTTGTATCCGATTTTCACGATGTTGTCGTAGCCGAATATCGTGACGAGCTCCAAGAGGGCGGCAATGTCGTTGGGGCACGAGAAGAAGTTGCAGCAATTGCTCAGAATTGATAAGAGGATGATACCAGCCGCCCATATATCAACCGCTGTAAAAACGAACATTAGTTTATTTACTAAATTGTTGAACTGCAGAGCAACGTTAAATAAGTCTGTGTTATCACAGAATCTTTTTTTCTTGTAATAAACATTTTCTCGGAAATTGCAACAACCCATTAAGTATTCAATTTTTTTCCCCGATTGAGAATAATAATAGCAATAATATCCTTCAAAAGCAGTAAATAATAAATATGTAACTGCTCAGAGAATAAACGTACCGGAAACGGAAGTCAATAAATAAATTACGATTAACAATTACCATGATTAGCATTAATTAGTGCAATATAAATGTCAATCTTTAACGTCAGTACAAAATGACAGCTCAATCAGACAGATTGATTGATTAAAATTGATCAATATATCAGATTTTTGATCAATATAATAGTTTTATTGATCAATCTAATTAACTTATTGATCAATCTAACAGATTTATTGTTAGATTGATGGGAAAGGAGAAAAATGTTGTATAATCCACAACAACAAAGAACGATTTCATCCCTCACTGAAAATGCCTCAGTCTCGGGAGCAAAACGTTGCTTAATTCTCATGTTGCATAAAATACTATTAAATGAAAGAGCAAGAAAAATACCTGTCGTCTGATGCGGATATTTGAAGAGTACTTCCGGTGGTCGAAATCCAGGAGTACCCGCACGTGATGCTTGGAGTGGCGGATTCAACATGCACAAGGAGCAAACCTTGGATTTGCCGTAACAAGTGCATGATTCTGTTCGCAATTGCTGGCGATTTTTGAGCGATTGCTTCAGCTCTGGCGAATTGTCGAATTGGATGTATGTGATGCGAGGTGCGTTGTCTTCAGGTTGCTGCTGCTGCTGCCCCTTTGAAACAAAAATAGTATTATTGTTTAAATTCATTGCCCTCGCTTACAACACAAGCAAAATTTCTTCTTATTCTTTTTCAAATAAATTAATTGGGAAATCATCTAAAGACGCTTACCGTTGAAATTGTGCTTCGTTTCCGTTTTCCTGTAGCTGTGATGCACTTTTCTTCGTTGTTGCTGGGCGCCTGCCTCTGAGCAAGACCAAAATCAACCAGCAAAAATCTACAATTAATCCCATAACAATAAAATTGATATACAACTTGCAAATGTACTCACTTTTTGTGTTGTCTATCATATAAAAAATTACTTGGCTTAATGTCTCTGTGAATTATTTGGAAATCATGCACATGAGCAATTGCTGTAAGCAAATTGAACATGTACAGTCTGGTTTCATCTGCATCCATTAAACCAACATATTCAGCAAAATAGTCATGCTGCTGGTAGGGCATCACAAAAATGACATTGTTGAGATTCCTCAGACATAAGTTGACACCAACTACATTATTTGTACCCCTGGAATATACAAAAAAAGTTTAAATCACAGTCCAATAAGAAAAATTCATTGCATATATAGAAATTTCATCATACTAACCCAATTTGCTTGAGGCAATTCAATTCAAATTTGATTCGCTCTGGATGACATGTGGGAACAATGTGTTTGATGGCAAATCGCTCATCTTTTTTGCCATTCTTCAAGGCTGCAACATACACTGTGCTGAATGTGCCCTCACCAACCTGCCCATGCAAATTGAAGTTCTTCTCCAGTTCTGGAAATAATGATAGCAATTTGTCCATTTTCTCTCTAACCACCTCATCTGCAGCAAGAAACAAGAATTAGACTTTGAGAGTAATTTCAAAGCATTGATTTTATACCATCATCACTATCATCCAGGTCACTGCAATCTGTGATGGATTCCTCATCTGGGTTGCCTTGGGGAATGAAGTACAACTCATCCAGGTTGTTGAGTGAATGTGATTCTGCAAGAAGTAAGATAAAATTTGCAGGGCATATTGCACAAATGTTACCTTTAGTTTTCTCTGGAGTACACATTGGCGCCATTGTTATGAACTATTTGTACGCTAAAATTGACCTTACAATAATGTAATGTTACGGTTCCATTGTTTCTACACCCAAATTGATGAGGATTTTGAGAATTCAGATGTTTTGTTCGCACCGTTCGCATTAATTTTTTTTCTTGGTTGTTGAAGCGGTTAACACGGTTATGTGCACTTAAAACGCAAACTGATGTTGAGAATGCGCAGGCGTAAGTACTGATTTAAATTATTTTCATTCGTTATTAGTGTTAATGTTATCATACTGGGCAAAATAACATTTTTTTTTAAACTAAATAAGCAACGAGCTTCTAACAAGCTCTTAAAATTATTATATAAAGATAAATTTAATACCAAGATAAATCAAAACGTTCTTTAAATCAAGGCGATCACAGCGCCATCGCAATTCTGTGATGTGATATAGAAATTTAAATTTTCTGTTCCTCATTAAAATTGCATATTATATCAATATTATAATCATAAAATTTCTGCTCCAACGTGTTACAATTTAAAAATGAAAGTAAAAACATCCTGCCTTCATCTTTTGCATTCAAAGTAATGGTATAATCTACAAATGCTTGCAGTTCCTTTTCAGTTTCACCCTTGGTAAATATCGTAACAATCTTCCTATCATCAAGAACCTTTTTAAGTTGCTTTAATAATGATATACAATATGAATTAACACTAAACATTTCAGACTCAGTTGTATATCTCTCATACCAGTAATAAGCAGCAAGGCTATCAATTGCAAGCAATGCAATACTCAAGTTCTCTGATAGCAAATAATCTAATTGTCTAAATATTATCTGCAGCTGCTCACTACAATAACAATTCATGACGAAAACCCGTCTCAATGAGGCCTCAATGATGGTTTGATGCACATCACGCGGTACATTTGTGCTGCACAACAAGCGTTCTAGAATGTTTATTATTTTAATCAGCGCAACATTATGATCGGTATTGATAAATATCGCACTGGCGCATTTGCCACCCAATTCCACTTGCTCCCACGTGCTCGGCAAAATACACCTCGCAATTAATTCGCATAGCAATGTTGATTTGCCGGTAGCTGATGCTCCTGTAATTTGTATGATGTTATTTTGTTGTGGGCCCCCAAGTTGAAACAATATCGGATGCAGCTTATCTAAAGTGGGACGCACAGCGATACGGTTGAATAATTGATACCCGTTTTCGTATTTAATCCGCGGATTTTCACTCATTTCTTTGCGTTTTAACCGTTTCAACAATAAGCTAATTAATATTTTAACCCCAGCACTAAAAGTATATAAAGAGTAGAAACATAAAACGATAGTGGCGCCGCCCAGTGTCGTGTGATTTGATATGAAATTCTTCATGTTATCTCTCACCTGAAGGTGTTTCATTTGTACAGGAAGAAATGGCGTATTTGCACAACCTGTTTTAATCCATCCAGTTGAACAGCTGGGTCCTGGGACTGTTGATTTCTTCTGTAAATACCGTGAATTCAGTGAATTATCTAGATTACGCAGAGTCTGGTGAGTGTTTTTATAGTAATGTTCTTGCAAAACGGGTTTTACACTGTATCTGCATTGTAGGTATGTTTAACAGTTGTGAAGTGCGTTGATGACTCACGCTGTAAAAGCGGTAATTGCTCGATTAATGGATGGAATGCATGGATAGGAGGACCTATCCACATAATTATGAAACAATCCTTGTGAAGAGCATGCTAAACACGCCAAGATGACTTCGGGAAAAGTGAATATGAGGCCGGTGAACAAGAGCCCCCTCCTGAAGGTGGTGATCTTGGGGGATGGTGGAGTTGGAAAGAGCTGCCTCATGAATCGTTTTGTCTCAAATCAATTTGATGAGAATTCCTTCCACACTATTGGTGTGGAATTCCTCAATAAGGATATTGAAGTTCATGGTGATACATTCACTCTTCAAGTAAGTCATTGTTTGATAGCAGAAGGCAAATAGCTTCATTATTTTTTTTTAGATTTGGGACACTGCTGGCCAGGAAAGATTTAAAACACTCAGAACTCCATTCTACAGAGGCAGTGACATTTGCCTGCTCACTTATGCCATTGATGACCATGCCAGCTTCAAGAATCTCTCAATGTGGATGAATGAATTTCTGCATTATGCTGATATCAGTGAAAATACCCAGTTCCCATTCATTGTAGTTGGAAATAAGGTATGAGAGTACAGAAAGTGTCTTATTGACTCCTAACAACAATGATTTCAGAGTGATGTTGAGCCAAGAGAAAGAGAGGTGAGCAAATTGCAGATGGAAACTTGGTGTGCTGAAAATCACATCTCAAGCTGCATTGAAACTTCAGCAAAGAATGCTTCTAATGTTCAGGAGGCCTTCCATTTGGCTGTGCAGTTCTGGCTGAAGGCAGAGCGCAGTGCCGATCGACAGATTGATAATAACTACCTCACGGATACGGTTGACCTCACCAAGGTGAGCGGGCCTGGTCGGTCGTTCTGCTGTACGGGTGCAAGAAATTCGGATTGAATTTCGGGATTAAGCTTCATTCATACTCATCGTATCGCAAAAAAAGACGCCTTCAATTACGTCCAAGAGCTTCGATTTAGATTTTACTGACTCATGCATATTTATCTAAGCATCACACACAAGTATTACTCCATTGTTTTTACTCAGAAAAGCATAGTATTGTACGTAACGCAAAGCCAAAGAAATCTCAAGAGTGAATTCTAGCGATCTTCGCTTTTGAAAACTGCATTTCAACTTTTACTATTCTCATGTGTGTACATACTATTCCACTCTTCTGATAGTTTTAGGCAAGTATTTATATTGACGGTTTAAAAGACGCACACGCATTCATGCTTTAATTTACCATTAGACTTTATATTTATCTGGAAGATGAAGGGTATTATGATATTTTTGTATTATACATATTAAATTATGTAAGATTCAATTTCGTGTAGACCTCAATACTTTCCATAGCAATACATACTTTAATGAAAAATTTGATTTGTTTATTGTGACGCTAAATTAACTATTGACTATTTAATTTCAAAATTCCTCAAAATTAATTTTCTTAGCGCATCGTGTAATGTCCTGCAGTTAGTCATTTAGCTTCCAATTAGATTTTCCCCGAAAGAAATATTTACAATATTATTTGATAAATTATTGTAAATTCCTGGTATTTTTAATGAGAATTTCATCATCGTTTTTATGTTGAATTGAATATTATACAAATAAATCTGTATTTTGATTAGTTCAATTGCTCCAATTGAATGCAAAAAATCAAATTATTAATTACACTAGAACGCTTACCTTCTTCAGAATCGCACTGAATAGCTCTGCTTTAAACATTAACAAAATTACCACCAGCACTTTTAAACAACATTAACTAACAACAATAAAACTGCAATCTTTTTGAATCCACAATTTCTCAAAAAGCCGTCACTTTAAATTTTAGAAATCGTTCCGCATCAAAACCAAACGTCATCACAAAACAATGATGGCGCTGTTATCGCCACTTTTGAATATGTAACTCCGCATTTCAAACAAATAAAGTTTACAACTTTTTATGATAAAAAAGACAATTTTGAATCAAATAAGAGAAGGAATAAATTCCTTCTAATTGTTTTCACCCTTGTCAATTGGCCTGCTTTGACTCTATGAATTTTTTCTCCATCATATCCACCCAAGATGCAAGACGCACATTGCACGTCCCTTTTGGACATCGCACACGAAGCGTATGCTCGATTTTCGCATCCTTTTTGCTTATTGTCGTTAAATCAGAGAGCTCATCATCCTTATGAGGAATTTCATCGTCCACATAGCAGCCCTTACTCCATACCATGATGCAAACATAATCGAGGAGTTCTGGGGGAACGCGAAGAGTAATTTCGCCCTCTTCACGTACCAAAACGTCCGAATCGTCGAAGAGTTTCTGAATCTGCAGGTCAGCTTTGCCGTTCTGCAGCGCCATTTCCAAAGCACCCTCCAAGCCGACTAGATTGACGTTGCTCTTTTTCAACGCCTCAATGCGACAACGATTGTGCACGTTCTTCAGATCCATGTTACCAGCACGAGTCAGCAGATATCCATTCTTCGAATAACATGCGTTCATCGTGATGTTGCCCTGATGCGTCTCCATTTTCAGGCCGAGACACTTTATTTTCTGCGCTCTTATCGACTTTGATAAAAAATAAGAAATTGTAAATTTCAAACGGGATGCAAAAACTATAAATAATACATACACCTTTCTTCCGACAGAGCAGCTCCACGCGACTTGCCTCCAAAGTTCCTTCAGTGATAATATCATGGTCATTTGTACCAATTGAGACTTGATCGGACTTCAGATTGCCCAACGTAACGCTGCCCATTTCGCTGAACACCCGAATGCCATCGCCTTGTAGATCGCCCAGCTTGATGTGCCCCAGGGCTGAGATGTTAATATCTAAGGTGCAAAAGGATTTATTAATCACAATAATATAAATATCAACTTGCTACATACTTGATTTGATGGGTACATGTAATTCGCAGACAGTAGATGCATCTGGAGGGTCTCTCGATGATGATATGTTGAATGAAGTCCCAATTTGATTAATCGATAAGTGTTTGTCACACTTCAAGATCAATTTGTCACCTTCACTCGTATTATTGCTATCGATTGGGTACAATACGGTGTTGTACGAGATAAAACCGTTGATAGTACATCGTGGGGACACATCGTAGGTCGCAGTGTATGATGAATTGCTGCTGCAAGCTCTTTGCAAGAGAAGATATTTGCCCTTGGAACACTTGCGCAAGAGGAGACGAGTCACTTGAACGAACATTTTTATAAGGAGACGTTAAAATAAGTGTTTTCAACACTTATAATATGTTAAATTGTTAAATAAATACGTTGGTAATATAAAAGAGTAAATTTCTCGCACCGATTTGGGTGACGATGATTGTTGCCTAGACAAATTTTATTGACAAATACCTTTGCGAAATTTATTTTCGGTCAACTTCAAACAACATGATTTTGTTTTTACTGATTTATTTATCTGTAAATCACTTCAGAAGTTCTTGGTTTTTAGAACAAAGCTGATTTCATTTTCAGCCTGCATTTTTTCTAACCTCAATTTATGAATTCACTTTAGTACCATCGTAATTATTATTAATATATGTACAAAAGATAACTAGAATTAGTTTAATTAACTCTCTACTTTAGAATTGTACATGTTTATTATGATTATTAGCTTTTTTAAAAATTAATTTCCATTCATATAGTTCAAATAAATTCCACAAATTTTTTATGGCGCTAGTGTCGCTTTCCTGCAAATTATAAAGCTACTTTCCTTTTTCGAATTTAAGGCTTGTATGCTCGTTATTGGGCGTTTACGAAATCGCAATTTTGCCACGATTTACAAGAAGAACACCAAAGTTGTAAACAAAAATTAGTTTTCATGAACAGTATGCTTGCTAGGATTACTAGATGACTATTTACGTTTAATTAATGCAAATATTTTTCTAATTGGGATGATACATATTCAATTCTGTGGAATGTGGACCTCTACACTCACAGAACACATGCACTGTTGTTGTTTAATGACGGTCATTCTAGTAAATAAGTCTAATTGCACATTGTATCATTGTGTTCCGAGTAAATTACTCATCTAAACAGCTCGAGGACATAATAATTGCGATTCCATAAAGCTGCAATCGAAGACGGAAGCTTTCGCGGTCGAGCAGCGAATGATTCATAAATCGCGCGTTGCATGGGGTCACGTGGTGCGAGCGAGTGGCCTACGTAAAATTGATTTGTATTCCTTAACAAATCCCGACAACAAACAAGATAAGCAAACCAGTTTGGAAAATTGCATGAGAAGTGCAATGCAAGGAAATAGCTATAAAGCGTCAAGAGGCGTTTGAACATTGTCAAGGAAAGCATTTCACGCTGCGTGTCAGTGACACCCTCTGCCGGCAAGAATGGCCATCAGCCGCAGCACCGAAAGTCGTCGGTCGGCAGGAGATATGCGCTGGTAAAAATGGAGATCTGCTTGAATTTGATTACATCCATGCGAGTGGGAAACAAGTGTCACGACGATCGCTGAAATCCGCATTCGTCGCCAACGCTGTTATCTAGTGCCACCGCCAATTAGGTATGTGCAGTGCGTCTGGTGTTGATGACTGACGGCCGTGCGCGATTTGGACGATCAATTGGGCGGATACATTGCAGCTCGGTGCTCGCACGCAGAGAATCAACTCCATCTTCTGCACGCATATATTCAATCACCGCACGCATTGCTCGGGCCGCGCGCCTGCGAGGGACAGAGAGAGCGCCGTGCAGGGTGTTGCAGTGCAGGAAAACGGGCCCGCAAGTGGTGCGTTAATTGTCCAGTGAATGAAAAAGAGCATTCGGGGTGGGGGAGAGTGTGCTACGCCGCCTCCGTCATCACCGCCGCCAACACCTCCGCCAGGTGCCTGGTGGTGCGTTGCAGGAAGCCATCTTCGCATTGGGCGACGTGCGCGAAGAAGCAGCAGCAGGCCAGCAGTCGGCCGCGTTTGACATGGCCATTGAAGCAACATGTGACCCAAATAGTAACGATTCGACAAGTGTTGCTGCATGCTGCCGAAGATGATTCTCGTCCGTTGCGCTGCGTGCACTGAACTTGATCTTGAAATCAGCGCGTGAAAATGTGTGTGCTTGTCTCTTCCCGTGCATGGGGCCCTCCCGCTGGCCATGCTGCCCACGCTGACTTGTTGATCTCGTCGGCGATTGCTAGGCAACAGCACTAACGCGCTGCGTTTGTTTCAGATCCCGAAGGAGAGCATCGCGCACGGACCTGGAGCATGTGCCTGCCGTCGTAGAGGAACGATGTCGCGACGCAGGGCGAGCCGCAGTGCATCCGTAACGCGAAAGACATTCCGCTCGAGTCCGTCGAGCGCCTGATCCGCCCCGCCCGCAGCCGACCGAGCCTCGCCCCGCTGAAGATGTCGGACAACACGCGCCACATCGTCCAGGTGTACGTCGGCTCGCTGTCCGACCTCTACGAGGCGCTCTCGGTGGAGGCGAGCAAGCAGACGACCGCCGAGGAGATCGTCACATGCATCGTCGAGCGGCTGTCGCTGGCGGAGAGCGCCGGCGCGTACGAGCTCGCCGAGGTGATCGGCGACGACGTCGGCCAGGAGTGCAAGGTGCGCAGCCTCGGCGCGCACGAGAGCCCCGTCCAGCTGAAGCTGCTCTGGCCGAAGCACCTCGGCGCCGCCGACGAGAGCCGCTTCAAGTTCTACCTGCGCGAGAAGGCGAGCGACGGCGCCCTCTGGCACGACAACTTCGTCATGGACACGCAGCTGGTGAAGGACTACTTCCACCGCTTCCTCTACCAGCTCACCGACCGCGAGTACCCCGACCTCTGCCAGCTGCCCGACCTCAACGAGACGACGCTGCTGGACAACCTGCGCAACCGCTTCGCCGCCGGCCACATCTACACGTACGTCGGCAGCATCCTCATCTCGGTGAACCCGTTCAAGTTCTATCCGATCTACAACCCCAAGTACGTCAAGCTCTACCAGTACCAGTACCGTCGGCTGGAGCCGAACCTGCCGCCGCACATCTTCGCCGTCGCCGACACCGCCTACCAGTGCATGCTGCGCGACAGCCGCAACCAGTGCATCGTCATCAGCGGCGAGAGCGGCTCCGGCAAGACCGAAAGCACCAACTTCCTGCTGCATCATCTCACCGCGCTCAGCAAGAAGGGCTCCGACGGCAGCGGCGTCGAGCAGACCATCCTCAGCGCCGGCCCCGTCCTCGAGGCCTTCGGCAATGCGAAGACGGCGCATAACAACAACTCCAGCCGCTTCGGCAAGTTCATCCAGGTCAACTACAAAGGCAATGGCATGGTGCACGGCGCCGTCGTCCAGAAATACCTCTTGGAGAAGTCGCGCATCTGCACCCAAGGAGTCAACGAGCGCAACTACCATGTATTTTACTACCTTCTGGAGGGCGCAACCGAACTAGAACGCAGCCAGTTCTATCTGAAGCGCGCTAGCCACTACAATTATTTGAATCGCAGCGGTTGCTCCACCTTGGAGAACGTCGACGAAGGCTATGAGTTCTCCCGACTCAAACAGTCCATGGAAATGGTCGGCTTCACCGTCGAAAAGCAACGTCGCCTCTTTTCCGTGCTCAGCGCAGTTCTGCTGCTTGGAAATGTCGAGTTTCAACCACGTAAATCCGCTTATCATCACGACGAGGCGGTTGGCATCAAAAACCCGGAGGTCGTGGGCCTCATCTCCGACCTCCTCCGCGTCAAACAAGAGACACTCATGCAGGCACTCACTGCAAAACGTGCCCGAGCTTCCGGAGAGACATTGGTCATCAATTACCGCCTCCCCGAAGCTATAGCTTCACGAGACGCCATGGCGAAATGCCTGTACGGGGCGTTGTTTGATTGGATCGTCCTCCAGGTGAACCATGCGCTCCTCTCGAAGAAGGACACGCTGCGCGAGCACCAGGGCTACTCCATCGGCGTACTAGACATCTTCGGCTTCGAAGACTTCGGGCTGTGCAACAGCTTCGAGCAGTTGTGCATCAACTACGCCAACGAGCACCTGCAGCACTACTTCAACCAGCACGTGTTCAAGTACGAGCAGGAGGAGTACCGCAAGGAGGGCATCCGATGGAAGAACATCGAGTTCATGGATAACACCGGCTGCCTGCAGCTCATCGAGGGCAAAGTGAACGGCCTGCTCTGCATATTGGACGATCAATGCAAGTAAGTGTTGACACGGCTACTGAATAAGCGCGCACGGCGAGAACAATGTATGCATATCGTGGCGTCTATTTTTAGCTTTCCGGGCGCCACCAACGAGACGCTCCTCCAGAAATTCAATAGCGTGCACAAGGACAACGAGTTCTATCAGAAGCCGCAGAAGAAGGAGGCGGCATTCATCATCGTGCACTACGCCGGCACCGTCAAGTACCAGGTGGCGGAGATGCGCGAGAAGAATCTCGACATGATGCGCCAGGACATCGTCGGCGTGCTGAAGAACAGCTCGATGGCGTTCGTGCGCGAGCTCGTCGGCGCCGATCCGGTCGCCGTCTTCCGCTGGGCGATCGTGCGCGCCTTCTTCCGCGCGTACTTCGCCTTCCACGAGGCCGGACGCCGCCAGCGGCAGGGCCGCGTCGACGGCAGCAAGAACAACGTCCAGCAGCGCTACCAACGCAACCACATCCCCAACGAGAATCTGATCAGGTATGTGTACGCATCCTCAATTCACCACCTTCTCCACGAGCTGGTGCATCGATGCAATGCTACGCTGCAGGATGGCTGATGACGTGTATTCTCTTTGATTTGATCTAGCCATCTTGTGACTGTTTCCGCGGTGAACCTCACAATAAATCGAATTGCGTAAGTGCTGCCTCCCCATAGCATCAACAATCACGCTCAATTCGTGATCGTTTCTTGATTGTACGCTCCACGTGTACCGATAATCTTCCATCATTTAGACTCGTTCTTTGATTTTGTGTCTCTTCCGCCATTTTGTTGATGTTGATGTTCTTCCACATCTTATTCATATCATCCTCGAGAGAATGTTGGACTAGAATCGTCATTATCAGTGACGTAGCTACACTGAATTTAGATAACATTTATTGCTAAAGTTTTACTTGGATTTTGCGAATTTCAACTTCAATATTTAGTTTATATATCTAGAATTCTTCCGGATGATGCACCCCATTCATGAAATATAATTCGATTGGATTAATTTCCACGTAGGCATCCAAAATACATACAAATCAACTAATTTTAGGCTTCGCAACCGAATGAACTAACTTCCCCCAGGAATAATCTCACGAATTCTCGGATCCATCACCTCCTTGTAGCTACGCCGCTGATCTGATTGATAATTACAATTCATTGCATGCTGGAGAACTATAAATAGCTTATTATCCCGTACAAACACTACAAATGTGCCCGTTTATTGATTGTGCGTGTTATCTGTTCGAACATGTACAAATCATTGCAACATTCGCACACGAAATCGGCGCCCGTGCATGCGGAGGAAATTCCTGGAATGCGATGCACTAATTTCGGATTTTCCGCCCCCCTCGTTTCATTCATTCATTGTTTTATCCTCCCGGACCCCAAACTTGATCATGTTTTGTGTTTTGTTTGCCGTTCTCTTTGCGTTAAATGTATTTCTTGTTCCTACTCTAGCAAGCAACGAAACGCCATTGCGCTAAACCGTTTAACAAATCGCAGCAACGATTCGGAAGTTCCTAACAATCATAACCGACTCTCCTGGCCGCAGTTTTACAATCGCGGCCGGTCCGGCGGCAGCAAAGGCGCGTCCAGCACCAGCCACAACGAGGAGCGCACGCGTAAGGAGTCCTCGTCGACGACGAGCGCCACCGCAGCCGGCAACAACACCGCGAATTCAGCCTTTGAGCGGGTGATGTGCGCCGATCAAGCGCGCGTCATGCACCGCGCAAATCAAATCGTTATGTACGTACCGACGCTCGGCAGCGGGGCCGTGGAGGTCATTGGGGCACCAGGTGCCCCAGGTGGTGGTGGTGGCGACGATTTCACTTGCAATCCGCCCGAAATTTGCTCATACTCTCTAATTCTTGCCGAAACGGGTAATTAGTAGTCTGTGATGCGGCAACTCCACGCTCGTGGATGACATCATCTCCGTGGAGGTGCCGCATCGTCCGGACGTGTTTCTGTTGATTGGTTTTCTTTTCTGTGATCATTCGCCTCGGCGATGCTCATCTCGTCATCAGAACGCATTCACCACGCTATCAAATACGCACGGGTGAATTATTCCAGGACGTAATTCGTACCTGTCTAGCTATCTAGCCGACGGTGGCGGTTCATACGCTGTGCTTCTAACACCCACATCCATTCGTTGTTGACCTAACTCGTATTTGACGCATGTTTGGTGTGCATGTTACTAACTGTGGGCTCCTTCCCGTTGTTTTCACCTTCTTCTGGGTTGTAAACGGTTTCGAATCTGTAGCCTAGTGCACCCCAAACGATGAATGCATCAACTAATCTTGTGTTTTGATGTGCAGGAAGAACAAGAGCTTCAGACCGAGGGAGCGTGGCCGCAAAGGGTTGAAGAATCTGCAGTCTGTGAAGACGCTCGCCGGGAAAACCGCCGGTAATCAAGCTGGTGGGCAGCTGGGGAAGGCGCGCAAGCAACCGATGACGGTGACGGCGCAATTCCAGCAATCGCTACATTCGCTGATGGATACCCTCAACCAAGCGAATCCGTTCTTCATCCGATGCATCAAATCCAACGGGAGAAAAGTGGCGAACGACTTCGACGAGGAGACCGTGCAACGCCAGCTGCGTTACACGGGGATGCTCGAGACGGTGCGAATCCGTCAAGCGGGTTTCAATGTCCGTCTCACCTACGATGAGTTCATCCAGTTGTATCGCATCCTCCTGCCGAAAGGGCTGCTAAGTTCGCAGCACGACGTGCGGGACTTCCTCGCCACGCTGAACCTCGACCGAGACAACTACCAGCTCGGCGCCAGCAAGGTTTTCCTCCGAGAGTCCGAGAAGAGCAAGCTCGATAGCCGGCTACATCAACAAATCATGGCGAGTATCGTTCGTCTACAGCGCTGGTTCCGCGCCTGTCTCGAACGTCGTCGCTTCCTGCGGATTCAGCACGCTGTCGTCACGATGCAGTCGTGCGCGCGGATGTTCCTCGCACAGAAGCGCTTCCGGACGGTCGTGGGTGCCGTCGTTCGCATCCAAGCGCAATGGCGGGCGTACAAAGCGCGTACTTTCTTCCACAAGCAATTACGACTCGTGGTGCGCCTTCAGGCGTGGAGTCGTGGATACCTGACGCGGAGGATGTGCGCGAAGCGCAAGCAGAAAGCAATATTGCATCGAAAACAAGTACGTATTGACCTTCAGGTACGAACGTGGTGTTACGTTTTGTTGTTTGCAGGGCAATAATGTTGGACATGCGAAACTGCAAATACTGTACAAGGGCTCCACGGACGATGCGAGTTATCGAGGTGCGAACGAAGTGGAAGCGGAGCGCCATTCCAACGTCAAGTCGCGCCTTTCCCATGAGTAAGCTAACACCAGGTTGTTTACGCGGGTAATTAATTGCCGGTGTTGCAGGAGTAGCGGATATGGGTCGCGTATCGATGGCCTGGAGGACCTGGAGGGTATCAATTTCACGCCAAAGCCTTGCCTACGCTCGACGCAGTCGCTGCCGAGCGTCACCAGCCGACAACCCCCTGCGACGTTCAGCACCGCGTACAATGCAATTCGGTGAGTGCTTTTTATTTGAATTTCGCGCCCCGCCAGCTTCAGCTTCCGTTCACTAGAGGTCGATACCTCGTTTTTGTTGTTTTCGCAAGTTTATTGCGTAGTCGGTCGCTCGGTGAGGAGTTCTTGAATTCGCGAAGGAGGATTGTATGATTCTGCATCGAATTTGCGAAGTTGGAATCCACTTACTTGAATGATTTTCCAATTGTTGGACTTTGAAACTACTAGCTCACTCATTCAAGTCGATTTTGGCATTCGTATATAAGGCTTGGAATGATTCAAAGCTGATGGAGGTGTGTGTCTGTGATGGCACAGCTGAACATTGATCGCTTTAGTTTGGCAGATCTGCTCAGTGGGTGGCGTCACGTGGTCGATCTAGGAGCCATTGGACTCTAACGATGCCGCAGTTCGGTGCTGTGTTCGCACGGAAGGTATCCACGGCTTCTCGAACGTCCGCCATTTCCAAATTTGGGGGGTTAACGGATAGATTGAATATTTAAGACACCTCTATATACAGGCACTGCCGTTCCGCAGTCTGCCATTTTTTGCAAAAAAAAGTTTCAAACTATTTTTCTTCTAATGAAAATAACTTCGAAATATCTTATCACAAATAATTTCAAATAATGATGATTCAATGATGTTTTGATAAGATATTTAAGTGGTTCTATGTATGATTAGTTCGATTTACTAAAATTTATATTTTTTAGGCTTGATGACATAAAACAAGAAGGAAATGTGCTGGAACAAAACCAAAACTCAAAACGCAAATTAGTCAAAAGCGTCGACAGCACCGATTCCTACCCTCTTCGACGAGCTAGTGGTGATTCTCTGAACTCCACGTTAAGCTACGCGCGAACATACGATGGAGACTCACCTTCGACGGAGAAATTCCCATGGATGGTGCGTACGAAGAGCGAAACGGACTCCGAGAGCGGCACCACGCACTCAGCGCCTCCATCGCAGCAATCCTTCGAGTTCCCCTATGGAAGCAACAACCAACGACCTCCATTGCACGCAATCGTACAGCACGCGGTCGTCAAACGACCAGACTCCAAACTGGTCAGCTTCCCACCAATTCGACGACGAGGAGAACCACCAGCGGAGGCGCTGCATCAACGCGCCGTCGTCGATCGCGACCTGGAGCTGCGCGACAATCAAATCGTCTTTGAAATGGCGCCGGACAAAGCGAAGCAAATGCTCGGTGCTGACCACCAACCGAAACCTCCATTCAAAGCCCCACGTGGCCACCGCCGGTCAAACCTGGCGCGCAGCCTCGGAGACGACCTCATCGAGAACATTGCGCTCGAAAAGAACCAACACCTGGGTACCATCGCCGAGTTCACCTCGGGGCACATCGTGCTGAACGACTGCAGTCCGCTGGCGAAGTCCGTGACGGATTTCAGCGCTAGTTATGCGCATATGCCGTCACCGAAGCGCACACGGACTCCTGGTGGTCAACAGGAGATCCTCCGAAGGCGGAATTCCGATCCGGCGACGAAGATCGTAGTCAGCGATCATCCCGTTGGTGCGCATTTATCCCCTTGGGAGGATAAGATGATCGTCATGGGGGAGCATACGTTCCGAGTGACGCAGACGTCGAAGAAGTCGTCGTCAGGTGAAGATCGTTGCTTCTCATGCAAAGAATTGCTGCATCCCGATCCGGGTAACAAATGCATTCATTGCAAACGGCCCTTCCACGTCAAATGTATCCAAAATAAGAAGGTGCTGGATACGCCGTGTACACAGGAGGCGCAGAAACCAGGTCGACGGAAACATCGCAAGTCGTCGCGTGCACCCTACGACCTCAACAAGCAGCACGTCAATAGCAACTTTAAAAAGACTGGCGCTTCAGAGTTCACTGATCGCACGGATCAGATTATTTCAGATGCAAAAGAACTGGAGGATATGCAGAACTTCATCTCGGGAAAAATCGTGAAGATTGAGGAGGAAGCTGGTGAAAAGCCGAGCGAGGTTGATCGGTTGTTTAAACAAGCGCTGCGCGAGTTTAAGGATAACCTGGTGCAGTTGTACAGCGCTGCAAGCAAAAACGGAACTAGTTTCGACACGTATAGCGTGAAGTATAAAGATTTGATAACGAACTTCATGCAAGCGATGGACACGGTGTGTCAACGTGAGCAGAAGGATAAAGATTTCCCGGTGACGATGGGCGTGAATGCCTTCCGTGGCTTTATGAACGAATTCATGAGTTCACGTGGAGATCACGAGAAGCCGAGCAAGAACAAGAAGAAGAAGGAGAAGAAGCGTAAGGCTGAGGAGCCAACGCGATGGAACGGACATACTTTCCAACTGACAATTCTGCAAATTCAAACGGTTTGTGAGATCTGTTCGCAGCGATTGATGTGGCCCATTGAACGCGGTCTCGTTTGTCAGTCGTGTAAACTCACATGTCACAAAAAATGCTACAAGAATTGCAGTAGTTGCATCAAAGACAGCGCACCAATCGACCCCGACTCACGGCAGTTGTTTGGTGCTCCGCTGGACTCGCTCCTCGGAGATGACGACAAAATCCCCGTGGTCATCGAACGTCTCCTCTTAACAATCGAGAAATTCTTCCTGTACACTGAAGGCTTGTATCGCAAACCTGGTGTAAGTTCGAAGGTGAAAGAGTTGAAGGCGAAGATGGAGGAAGACAAAGCCGAAGTGAGTTTCGAACACTACCAAGTGCACGTCCTCGCATCAGTGCTGAAATGCTTCCTCCGAGAGATGCCCGAACCTCTACTGACGTTTGAATGCTACGAGAACTTCATCCGCGTCGCGAGCATGACGGACGCCCAGGAGCGCGTCTCGACGCTGTACGACATGCTGAAGAAGCTGCCGACGCCCAACTACGACCTCATGGAGCGCCTCATCTTCCATCTGGCGCGCGTCGCACTCCACGAGGAGGTGAACCGCATGAGCGCCGCCTCGCTGGCCATCGTCTTCGCGCCGTGCATCCTGCGCACGAACAAGATCGTGCCGGCGCAGGACAGTCTGCACGACATCAGCAGCCAGACGCAGTGCATCGAGACGATCATCTCGGAGAAGCTGCGCAAGATACGCAGCACGCTGGATGACATCGACACCTTGGACACGGCTTGTCAAGCGGCGACGAATCGGTTGTCGTCGTTGCGTAGCTCGAAGGTGTTCAGCCCGGATGAGTTGCTGCCGGCGTCGGGGCAGCCGTCGCCTGGGCACGTCGAGACCGAGGAGGACATCCTCGAGACGCACATCCAAGAGATTCAGAAGGAGAAGGAGCACTTGACGTCGACGCTGCCCATACTCGCGCACGCAACCTCCGACGACGATATGCTCTCGACGGACGGCAGCTTCGACGACATCTGCAGCGTCGGCGAGCCGAAAAGACTGAAGGGCCCCGTCATTCGCACGCTTTCAGCCGGCACCACGCCCGATGGGGCGCGACCACCGCCGCACCAGCTCGGCTTCTTCATGGCCGGTGAACAGTCGCCCTCGACGGCGACGACGGCGGCGGGCACCCCCGAGGAGTGCACCGAGGATGCGCCGATTATGGTCTAGTTTCGCCACGTACGTTTTCGATTGGGTTTTTCTTTACGTGCCTGAACATTTGAAAAATACTTCCATTCGACTTCCAACTATGTAGGTTCATTTTCTAGTTGAAATGTTAGATATCACGTGCATCCACACATTAATACACCCCCACAGACACAGAATAATCGGTAGTGTTGTACATAAATACTGAGAGGAACTCACCTGAGAAAAGACAGAACTTGTTTATAAATCTAATATAATAATATATATTTTTATGTGTATGATATGACAACACTTTTACAAAAAAAGGGCAACATGACGCGCGTAGATGTGTGATATTTTTAGTTACACGAAGGCGGCCATCTTGTCGTTGGGTAGCAAAACAAACCGATTCGCAAATGGCGCGAATACGAAGAGAGAAACTATTCTTATTTCCTACTGAACTCTTACACTTGAAAGTTCTTGTATAAAATTATTTTTTCATGAATTTCTACTATATTGTAAAGTGATATATACATATTTAAGTATATATATAGACATATATTTATGAACTCTCTGAAGGATGGAAATTGCGAAGCGAAGTGGTATATGCATACAGGGTGATTGGGTCTTAATCGATGACGATGATAACGTGAAAATCATGAGAGGAAGAATATGTATATTATATATATGAGAAACTATCTACTTGACGATACAAACATAAAGAAATGCGCTTGCATCACTAACGGGGCGCTTTGTTATTGTTGTTATTATTAACTACATGCATATAAATGAGAGAATCCTTGCACGTCGTTTTTTGTATATTATTCATGCGATGGTAGCGGCCCATCGAGCCGCTGCCAGCTCTCTTATCATAAAATATTAACTATTATTATAACAAATAAAAATACAACATAAATGTGATTTCCCTTCTTAGAAAACAAAAACTTACTTGTTTTTAAGGCAGGGTATTTAAAATTTTATCGGTATATATATATGAATATTATAAATTACAATAACTAATAACTACATATATATATATATTTAAAGAAAGACATATATAAACAAACTGGATTGGCAAATCAAATTGTGAAAAATCCTAGAGACTTTAAAATCGAAAAAAAGAGAGGATTATTCTTATGACTATGATAGAGATTATTCTTATTCTCGCAATATTAACGATTCTATTGACGGTTTGTTATGAAGTAACAAATTATTTTATTCTTATTGTATCACTGATTGTTTAACTGATAGCGCAGAGCAACAATTGTTATCAACGCATACCCCAATGTATATGTATTGTTATCGAACGATTGAGAATTGCAGTGCGAAAAATCAAAAAAAGGGTCGCCAAAATTCATGCCAATAATACTCACACAGCAAACGGTTGTTGCATTTATTATTAATTAACAATGTATGTATCTGTCTGTCTCTTTGCCGCGCTCCGATATCAAATATAATTGAGCAATACACAATTGATGGCAAAATCATCACATGAAATATCAAAAACAAACAAAAAAAAACAAAAATGTGTTCAATTCGTTTCGTTGGGCATGAAATTTTTTTGTTGTTCAAACACATGAATCGTCTTGACAATTTCAATGAAATACCTACTGATTAAGCGTTATTTATTATACATATAGATTTATATATACATATATATATGAACATATTGATTGATTGATTGAAATGATTTGTTTAACTGTTATTTGCTCATAGATATCATACCTGTATGTTGTAACGAGGTTTGTGAAGAGTTTGATGAATCAAATCGCTGATTGATTGAACAAAATAATAACACGGATCTGCAATAACTAATGCAAAGATCGACGGAATGCACTTCTTGTTCCATTTAACATCTACTAATCTATGATGAATAATTGTGAAGCATGTTAAGTTTTCTGGGCTGATTGACCACTAATACGAACTGATTCATGTGTCAAAACTTGTATAATCAAAGCGATCTTTGGTCCCACCGAAGAAACTCCGCTTTCTATTGTCATGTAATATTCTAATGCTATTCGTTGTTACGTTTTACTACTTCTTAAGATGACTCTAACTGTGCAAATCGACTGACGCCCACATTTCCTCCGCATCAGGGAGGAAACCACCCCCCCAGAAAGATTGTTTCCGGTTTCCAATAATCAAATCATAAAGGCATTGGTGAAATCTGTACGACTATTGCAGCAGACGCAAACGAATAATTAATCTAAACGGTGACACTATTGAATGTTAATAACTAATTAGGCAAGTTAAAATTAAAAAAACTCTAAAATATTGCTGAGCAGGAAGAAATGGAAAAACGAAAAGACACAAAAAAAGAAACGTAACAAGATACGGAGAGGAAACAAATAAGGAATAAATATCTATTATACCAAATGTTAAGCGATAATTAAATTGTTTATATTATAAAATGAATATGAATGTAATTCAAGACCTTTGTAAATATACTTTTTTTCATTTACATCATGCCAGCTGAAAAAATAACCCAAAACTCACTTTCTTGAATTCATTTCTGATGGATGTAATAATTAACATTAACTAACTACAAACCGGAAGTGAATTTTTGTTCTTGCCACTATCTTACAATGAATTCATTTCTGTCGCTGCTTTTACTTACTGCAATCTGACTATTTTGCGATAAAATTGGATTGGAACGAGGTCATTCGACAGTTATTTATTATTAATATTTCACCGCATTGCTTTTTGTTTTTTCTTTTAATGTTTTAGCCAAAAATTTTATGAGCTTTAGGATAATCAGTTGAAACAATGACCACAAAGAGACAAAGAGGAATTAATAATTATTATGAAATTGTAACCTTCGTGTTTGACTTTGAAAAAAGCGAAAACAATAGATGTTGCAACTTTCAACAATTTTGTAATGCATTAAGGTTAATTGAATTACATTATAACTTTGTTCTCTGTCTATCTTCGTGGTGAATGTGCTGAATTTGTCAAATTTGGTAATTTGATATCAATGCACTGCAAAACTGGGTCATGACTATTGAGATAAGACCCATGATTCAAGAAACTTTTTCACTAATTACTTCAACTAATTAATGACATTTGGTGACAATTCAACAACGACATTTTGTTGATTTTCCGTTACTACAATTATTTGTTAATTCTGAGATATTTTCTCCCATGTTAGATGTGAAATACATGTGTAAACTGTAAAATGAAAGGAACACGTGGTGAAACCAAAATTGAAAACTTTTGGGTTTCATTCAGGAAAAAAACCAGATCAATTGATGTGTACCCAAAGTATCTAGCCTAGAAAAGCTTCCTCTCTGAAAGGAGATCAAAATCCAGGTGTGCCTTCGCAAATAATACCTAATTGTAATCTGTAGGTAGAATTTCGTTTCGAATTGTCAATTTGCACCAACTCCGAGTGTTCCAACCATCATTCCAATAGCAATAAATGACACCCATCACATCTTTTGGATTCACTCGGTGTACAAGCTTGCAAATTGAATTTCGTAATTCCCCAAAAACTACATGAAGCGTGAACTTCGCGCAACGAAAAGGTGTCCTACCTGGGACCGAATAGGTGAGAGACCTTTCTGAATGCCTCCTTCTCACATGCAGCCCTTCGAGCCCCGCATTAGTTTCAATTGAAATGCTGGCCCTTGGGGGCCCGTGCGAAGACGTTTGGCGGAGAAGAAGCCGGCCTAGAGCGGCCGGTTGGAGAATGGGGCCCGGAAAAAGCGCGGTAAGTAACCGAGGGACAAAAGAAACGACGTCGTCGTTGACGGTTTCGGGACGTTTGGCTCGTTTCGAGGGCACACCTGGCCGCACGGCTAGTTAACATAACATTACAGCAACGGATACAATATTTTCGGTACAATAGAGCGAGCTGAGACGCAGCCGATTCGGCCAAGGAAGCAAAATTGTTTGCGTCAAGTCCCATGCGGCGATAACAAACTTTCAGCTGCTGATAGCGAATACAATTCAATCAACCATCATTTTGCGTTTTTACATTAAATATACAATTTACAAAGTTGTAGTTGCTTATGCAATCGTTCAAAGAGCGCTTTATGTGTAGCTACTGGTCAAGTTGTTATCAACTTATATTTAGATGTTGAAAAACGTGTTAATGAACTCGCGACAGCAAGCAAAACAAAAACAAATGTATGTCGTGTACGGCGTGGATTTGCAATAAAAAGCCGTGCATTACATGCGGATTTGTTTACATTTGCAGTTTAGTTGCTGAACGCGACAAGTTCTAATGGGATGCGATAACGCACGGCCGCGCAAAGCGAATTGCAACTTCATAATCGCAATCATCTGTGTGCACGCTGATTGCTCATGAAGTTCATATATTGCTGCATGCCTGGCTGCCTTCCACGTGTGTGCAAAAAGAAGTGAGGTCGTCAAAAGGATGCAATGCTAAATGCGTGCATTACACCACATCAACTCCTTCGAAATATGCTCCAAACATCCAATTGGCTGCGTTGAAGTTGACGACGTTATTAGCCATGTCCTGCATGATGTCCAAAGACGCTGTGATGCATGGCAACTCGACCATGTGACAATTTTTTATTGCGCAGCAAGGAGATAACCTTAAAATTGCACATGCCGCATGATTTCTCCACGCGAATCTTTCCATTCTCTGCAAATTCATTACTCATTAGTACATCACGTTCGTAATTCGATGAAGCTATCGTGTTACTCGTCGACGAACATCAATTTTTCAGCGCGATCAGCATGGAAGATAATTTCAACATTGGTACATGTAATCTCTACAAAATGAATATTTGTCTAGTTATTTATAGGTAGCATTGGATGGATGGTGATTACCATTGGATTGGATTGTGTCGTTAGCACCTGGAGCACGTGTCCAACGGGCAGCACAGTGCCCTCGAATTTCGTCAACCGGAAGTTCAACGAGCGCTCAATCACACTTCCATGGCGGTGGTACTATGTATATTAGAATGATGCGCATTTGGTGGTTTGGTGGACACACCGCATGTGGCGCTGTGATCGCGCGCGGTTCGAAATTGGCGGGCCGGCATTTGGCGCACAGTGCGCACGCGCACGCCGCATCCGTCGTCGTGCACATGGCACACGCACGGCGAGCGCGCCTCTAGCCTCACAAGCTCGCTACCGAAATTCAGTCAGATACAAGCAGGCAGGTTGAGTGCATCTGCTTTGCAACACAAAACTACACAATAAAAACACACACACTTTATAGAGTAACACCCTAAGCAAAAAAGTTATTAAAGAAAATAAACAAGCAAGCGACGAAACGAGAGAACAGATCTAAATAGTAATACTTACGATTAGAATATTTATAATATATTTTTGTACCAGTGAACCGTTTTTAATACTTAAACGTCGTTTTTATGTATTTATATTCTAACCGAAGAGGCGAACACTTGCAACAAGCGACAACCATCAAACGAGTAATAATTACGTTTAAGCAGTAATCGAAGAAGAGCGCCGGAAGTGTGGATTTGCGAGTGGTGGCTGTTTTCCGTGTCGCGCATCGCCCCCAAACGAAGCCGGGTCTCGTGTGGCTGCTGCTGTTGCATCAAATAAATGCATTTACTCGCCGATTTCCACGCGAATCGTGCATGTGTCGAGTGAGTGTTGTGTGAATGCAATCGTCTAATCGCCTCCATTTTATATACATGATCTGATCCTTCGGCTGCATCCCCCAATTGGACGAGAACGAACGAAGTGCGTGCAGCGGAGAAACTCGAGTGGTGGATTTGTTGGTGGTGTGAAACGCGCGTGCCGCGAACAGGGACTACTACTCAGCAGAAAATCGCAGCTAACCTCGAAAAACGCGCCGGACGCAGTCGAAGTGGCGACAATATCTAATCAGCGTGCTTGGTAAACAAACAACGCCGGCCACGTTTCGCCGCCGCCGCCAGTGCGTCTGCAAGACATCTCCTCCTCCGAGTGCGTGGTGAACGATTCCGTGCGGAAGAAGCGAGCCCCCACGAGGACCGGCGCCGCTCCCGTTTCGCGCATCCGCGAGATACTATGCCAGGCAGCACGTTCGCCGACATGGTGATCGGAGACGACCGGGCCCTCCAGCTGGCCCTCGAGCTGACGATGATGGGCCTCAACGATCCCCTCGCGGCCGTCACCGGCGAGCCGGAGAGCCCCACGGACGCGCTCAGCTCGTTCGTCGGCCCGCTGACCAATCTCGGCCTCGACGAGGTGCGCTCGAAGAAGTCGCAGAACATGACCGAATGCGTGCCCGTGCCCAGCTCCGAACATGTGGCCGAAATCGTTGGACGACAAGGTGAGTCTCTCTGTCCATGCTATAGCTTGCAATGCAATTGCGCCTTTTGCCGCCTCCGCGCGCACATATGCGCTGCCGAAAAGCGACCTTGGGGCACGTTTGCTGACATATTTCCAGCGTGCCGTGCGCGCGTATCAACCTACAAACGATAACAACACGCCGCACAATGAATTTGTGGATTGATATCTGAATACGGTGCATAAATTAAGTGAGGTTAGGCTTACCACCTTTGGCACATTTCATCCGCACGCAATCGAACGCCAATTATCCAACTGGGGCCGTTCTTATCAGCGCCGCAGTGTGTTTGTGAGTCATCGACCCTCTAACATATTCATTTCCCATTGGATCATACTTTTTTGTACATATTTAAGGGTTGAAATCTTGGTTGGCTATGACATGTCGTTCCTGATGCACTTTCAGTTGTTTGTCATGCTCGTTGTTGCGTTGCTATGGTAACATCCTCTCAGATGCCGTGTTGCCAAACAACCCCCTGAAAATTACTCCAAGCATACAAACAAACAAATAAGGAACATCAAATTCATGCAATCTTACAAAAGTTATCATCAGTTTGATGTGAACGATGAAGAAAATCAACCACAACGTATGTGGGATATTCGATACGCATCATCCGGGCAGGATGTGCACTGCATTCTGCAATCGACCAGAAAAAAAGCGCTGGTCGGCTTGGATTTCAGCAGGCTTACAGCTGGCGATGACAATTTCGCCAAATGATGTGAACAAAATGGCCGAAAATCTGGCCGGAAGTGAATTTGATTGTTAATCCTTGTACGCATGGTAGTCACTACAAAAAAAAAACGTGGAATAAGTCGAGATTTAATGTTTACCCAGTGTGCGCGAGTTCCTTACACTTTTCAAACGTTGTTTACGTTTCGGCGGCCGAGTCGTCGGCCGTGAGTACGCATTTTGCAGCCGGGAGGCCGTTTAGCAGACCGGAGAGAACAATTGACGTTGCGTTTGCGAAGTTTATTGTCCGTGAAAAATTCCCCCCGCTTGTGGCCCGGGTCGTCTATTTGCAAATTAAGAAATTTGTCATTGTGTTGTGTACGCGCTTCAAGGAAAATCCGAGATTTTCATCATCATTCAGCTAATATTTGCGTCGAAAACACCAACGTACATGTATGAATATGCAATTGATTTGTTTGCATTGTTGCGTTGCTTTTTTGTTTTTTTTTTTTCATTTCATTGATATCATTGGCTGCTGATTGTTGTTAGGTTAGGTCCGAGAAAACGGCGTGAGATGCATTCCCCATGGCACGAATGTGTATGCTGCGAGTGGAAAAATGCACAAATTATAAATGCGAACGGAACGCTAAGGAGCAAAAAACCCGACTTGCACTACTAGCGCGAGTTCAAGGCTATTTGCACATTTACTTCCACACTACTTTGCGCACTAGAACTAACGACAACGATGGGGCACGACGACTGCAAGAAACGTCTCTTGCGTGAGAAACGCATTTTGCGGGACCGAAAACAACCAAGAAGTCAAAATTCGAAGATGCAACAATAATTGATACGTTGACAGGTTTAATGACATTAAAGATGGCGGAAGGTCACGTGCCTCGTTTCGAGTCGTAACGAAACATCCCGAAAGGTGACATATCGATTTAATAACCGTCTTTTTTTTGGTTCATTTCTCTGCTAATCTTATTCGATCCTTTTTTAGTCTGCTGTGTCGTTGTTGGCGGGTGCAAGTCGAAATTGCATACAATCTCAAAGCAGACCCCATAAAAAGAAGAAGTAGAGAAGTAGAAGCTGTTTGGATTCGGTTCGGTTGGACGTAAAGTGGGCTCCCCTTGTTGGCAAGCAGAAATTTTTTCACCCCTGCGAGTAGGTAGCCTGGCAACAGGCGAACCTCGAGAGCGGTTTGGGTTGCCGACCCAGCCAGCTTGTTGTTGCAACGGTCGTTCGCGTCCCAAGAATCTCGTTCACACAATGGAAACATGCCGAAAAAGCCTTGGAGTGAAATCGTGGCGCTCGGATTTTCGATGTGTTTCTAGTTCTATGAGGCTGGTGGTTTTCTATGAAGAAGCGCTACTCTTCTAGAACATTCTGACTCCCAACGTCAATGTCAAAGTCAGAAGAGCAGATGCAACTGGATCAAGTCGTAATATGATAAATCTTGTTTCTTTCTGTTATATACTTTGATATCAATTCGTAGGGATTAGTGGTCAAGGCAAATTAAGCCCAGTTATTTATACCTGGGTTTTATGAATGGGAAGGATGACAGAGAGCCCGCTTGGGATGAACTGAAGAGATTTCGGATGCGTTTTTTTCCTCTCTGCGCTTCGTTTCGTGATTTAGGTCATAGAAACGTACGTTTGGCTTGTGTCAAATAAGCGGGAAGCCGTTAAAATGCCTGCACGAACGGAATGAAAAATGGGGGTGCCATAAAGTAGCGATTACTCGCTTTTTTCCTGCTTATATGGTTGTCTAACTTCAAGGGCTTCTTTCATAGATCATTAGAATTTAATTATGTTCACAGAAGTTACTTTTTCTTAGATTACTTCTCAAGGATTTGTGGTTTATCAATTTACTAGTTCAACTTCAAATTATCTGAAATTTTCCTGTTCGAATAGGTGTTTATGATTTTGAGGTACTGCGAAATCTTTTTGAGGCTTTCAATTTTATTCGAAGTAACCAAACATGATATAAATTTATCTTTAATATCTCGATTTTGTTTGGTTATTGAATGTGGTTTTTATCAGACTGCATTTCTCGGAAAAAGTCCAACAATTTTAATTGAAATTTGTATAAATTAAATTCCTACTTTGAAAAAATCCCCTGTGGGGGGTTCATCAACACCTAAACGAGACCCTCGAGTTCTCCAAGTTGAAACCACCCAAGTTTTCTGTTATCTTACATTTTGATCACCGATTTCTGCGCTTGAAACGGCCGAGCTTCACCCGAAAATCAAGATTTCATGCATTTTTCAACATCGTAAACACTTGAAAATACGATCAGTTATTTACCTTATGATTGGACCATCATATTTGAATGCCTTCATTTCGTCGAGACCATGGGCCGAATCGTAATGTTGTCGTAATCTTATAAATGTCCTCGAAGAGCACGCGCTTGAAGATTCGGCCCGGAAAAAAACGAGCGGCCCAATGCTCGATTAAACTACTTTTATTAACTCGGACGTTTGCTTTTTTGCCTTCATCTTCTGGTTACATTTTTGCTTCATCTTCTTTTGGTAGCCAAGTTTTGCTTCCACTTCTTCTGGCAACGTTTTCACCTCTTCTTCTTCTTGCATTTTTTTGGACTGCGATCATTATGAAGTGTTACTCAATTTTGATTTCGTTTTCGATTGCCGTTTTCGATTTCGATGCGCGACCGCGATTTCTTCACCGTGCGACGCGTCCAAGCGAAAGCAATGGATGTCGACCGAGGAGATGATTGAAGTTGCTTAATTAATATGCATGATAGCATTCGTCCGTCCGTTGGGAGAAGGAGGCAGCTCTTGGAGCGAATCGATCCTCGAATGAAGGTCTACGTGTTAAATTGGCGCGCCGAATAAAAACAACAACGCGTTCGTTCGGCTGGTGGTAAACGAGTTGGCGTAATTGCTACGCATTGAAGAGCGTCATTGTTTCCTCGTTTTGCCTCCGATGCGATGCGATTTCGGCCATGCTCGGTGCGTAATTGCTAATTAAGCATTTTTAATTACAATGTTGACCATGTTGTAGATGAGGAATTTTTCGGTGCCGGTGTTTCAAGGTGTTGCGGCCCATTCATTGTCTGAAGGAGACGAAGACGAAGAAGTATGCGATCACAATGACGACGCTGAAGATGACGACGACGACGACGACGGCTCGACCTGATGTGAAGCATAGCGTAACAGTTTCCTTGACCTTGCCTACTCTAGTACCGAAGACAACCATTCGGCTGCACGTCTCGACGAAGACTTGCTGTGTGCTGGATGGATGGTTGGAGAAGAAGTGCTTGTTGGAGAATGGAGCGCGCTCGCAAGCGAGGAGATTCCAATAGAGGCTATGCAACAGCGAACGAATTCGAAAAGTGAGCAAGCAACACGGCTTCAAGGCTACACCGAAGACTATTTACCCATTGCCATGGTCCGCGGACTCGCGCGTACCATTCAACAATGCCCATTGGATATTCACGCGTCTATCTTGATGCTTGATGCGACCCGATGCATACAAACATGAACCTGCTGATGATGAAAGAAACCAAAACCGAAACTGAAATCAAAATAGCAAGCTGAACTTGTTCGTATATTGTAGGTACAAGTGCACTTCATTGTTGATGATGCTGCCGATGATGATGACAACGAACGACTCCATGGTTCGCAGACACACAGCGTGCATTTTGGTGGCAACGTTTTCACAGACAGCCGCCGCGCCGCGACCATAAACTGGTTCTTCTCATCACGAACGGCCTGCCCGAACTGGGGTTCAAATAGCTGATGGTTCTCAGGCTCTTTGGGCTCTTTCGGCGAGATAAAAAGTGCCACAATAGGGCTTCCAGCGTCATCAGGGGGCACATCCGAGCATTTCACACAACCCAATCGATTGTTACCTTCTAGTTTATGGCTATCGATCCTAACCGATTGATAATACTCGCTGGATGCATCCGCGCGAGCGCGCGCGCAAAAGACGCAGCAACCTTCCGTGGATGGATGATTTGCGTGATGCTGCTCTGGGCGGTCTCGGCGCTTTTTTTCGCCACGAAATTCGTGTCGAAACTAATATATTATGCCTGCGGGGCTATTTGAGAATGGTGGTCAAGTTTCCATCCGATTTTTGAACCCGGCTGCTGGACCCACATCGTCGTCGTCGCCCGTCTGCGAATGTTGGGGCGCGCGCAGAACTATGTCTGTCGGGCCCCATCGCCGTCGTCATCATCATCATGCAGTCTCGCAGACCGTCTGCTGTTTTGTTTGCTGCATGCGAACCCGACCACCGCCACAAGATGATATTATATTCGGGCCACATTTAGTTTTTTTCCCCTGCCGTCGTTGTTCTTCGCCGAGATGTGCAACAGCATGCAGACGGATGGTTTCGTCCTTTTTGCTTTTTTTGGAGCGCTCTTTTGTTACACCAATTTCGCCGGTCGATTGCATCCTTAAAGATGTAAATTATGGCCGCGCAAAATTCTTAAATTAACTTGTGACACACACATGGATGGAGGAAGCTCCAATTGACCAGAAAACGAACCAGACTTCAACCAAAAGAAGAAAAATAAAGAACCCAACAACAAGCATGGAACAAAAAACAGCGGAATATAAATAAAAAACGGAAAAGGATGAATGTCTGGAACCATCTCAGGTAGTTGAGACCTGAGTCGACCATTTTGTTGATTACATCTAATGAAATTCTTCAAATTATGGACGAAACAAAGGAAAAACGACGGGGGCGCCCTCATTGTCGTGTGTGCGAATTTGGGAGGCGTGGGTGCAAATCGATGGCGTATAAATAAACTTTCATTTTGTGTTTCTCGTTGCAATTTCTTGCACATGGAACAAAAGAAAAGTGCATTAAACGCGAGCAAGCGAAGATAATAACTTGTAACTTGCAACTGTTATGAAATCAATCTGAAGTATTGCAGTTGTCCCACATAAATGATCTTCAGATCCGAGCGCCTAACAAAACGGTGTCACCTTCTTCGACGCGTTCTCAATCTTCTAACCAGCCGAACAACGGCTGCTGATATTTAAAAAAAATCTCGGTTGGCCTTACTTATATAATTAGCATTAACTTTGTCTAATATCAAAGTTCACACGTTGACTTAAGTCATCAAAACCGAATTTTCGAATGTGTAACATTTACTCTTAAATTGTTGCAACAGCAATCATAAATCTTCCTACATTTTATAAATACCATGTAATTAACTGGATCAATACTTAAGTCAAATCGTTGGATGATAGGCCTCCGTTAGATGTCGCTGTTTTTTCCTCGTAGAGAGCCAGGAAGTCGAATTCTTAGCGCCAGGAAAACCATCAGCTAGACATTCTAACGGCTCATCATTAAATCCAAGCCTCTATGAAGATCATTAACTCGAGACGCGCATCGCAACGTCTCGATTAATCTCGTTCTATTTGTTGTTACCGTGGCGCTCAGCGGGCGGCTACTCGACTTAAGTCCTAATGGCGTCTGCACGCACCTTCCTTCAAGCGTCTGTATGCCTGAAGGAAGTGAATTCATTGCGGCGCGTTGAAGAAGGCGTCGTTGACGACTCCCTTCCTGTTTGTCATCGCTTCGGTCGGGAGTCATCGCGTAGCGCCATCAACAGGTCCCGTTGAATTGTGACTTAAGTCACTAACATTCAATCTTTCTCCATCACGTCTCTTCGTATCAGGAAGGCACCACTCTTGATACAGTTCTCTTGTCTAGACGACATTTTTTATAGTCTAAGGATATTAATCAAATAATTACATTTCGATTTGGCGACATTTTGATTTGTGAAATACGGTTAGATTTCGATGTTAACACATAGTATTGACATTTTAATCTTGACCATAGCCAAAGTTGTATCCAATTAGTATCATGTAAGGTAATTCATAACTGGATTAGAATGCAAATTGTTTTTTTTTCTTTCTTCGACGTTGTTGGTCGTGATATTTACCAAATATTCTCGGAGGTGTGTTGGCCTGTGTTTGTTTTTAAATGTCACGTTGTTACAGAAGCAATCGTTGGTCATTTTGTAGTTGACTTAAGTCACATTAGTAGAGAGTAAAAGTTTTTTTTTGAAATTCTTCCATTGCTTTGCGATAAATGGATTAAATAATTCTGTAACTTGCTAAATATTTGCGAGGTGAAGTAATATTTCTGTTTGTAATTACTTTCTTCCAATTCTTTCTGAATTTCCAAATTTTTTGCCATTTTTGATTATTACCATTTTATAATTTTTTTTATTTTTTAATTTATTTTTTGTTAGTATTCTAGGTATTAAGATTTCTTGGATTGTATATCAATCATCACTCGAGATCAATAATCTGGAAACATCTGCTATACAAAAAAACCAAAAACGAAAAAACTGGAATATTGTATATCATGAAGATATAACGTGTAAACAAACATGTTGAAAGAATCTTTTAGGACACATTACATAAATGGATGTTACACTCGTTTAAGATCTTTTTCGATCTTCTTAATAATTCTTCTCACTTCCATCTAAAAAAATTATCAACTTCATTTTTCAAATTTCGGTTCATTCATTGAATTGCTTCATTGCATTACTTTTTTGAAAAATCATGATTGATTGATTATGATTTTTTTTCTTTGATTTTGTGAACTATAATAGGAAATCATTATGCGCAAATCGATTTGAATACGTTGCGCGTGCGCACCTTGAACTTCCGGTTCGTTTGCTGGAATCGAGGACTTGCAAACACAATGTTTTGCTGACAAGTTGGAAAAGTTCCCACAATAAATTTCTGCCGGCGAAAATATGCGCATAACTGCGCAGCGACAAACGAACAAACGCGTTTTATCATCCATCGCATTTTATAATAATAATCGCAATAAAATGGCGACGCATTGGATGAATTCATTGCTGATAGGAATCGCATCGAAGAAGATGCAGCGGAAACGTATGCAAATCTTCGCCAAGCAATAATCTTCTGAACTTGAATTTGAATAAAAAATGATTTTGCAAAAGATATCTTGAAATCAAATTCCAAAAAAGTCAAAGAGAATAAAGATGCAGCAACCAAAAAAAAAGATAATTGATGTGTCATTCGAATACATTCAATTCATTCATTTCATTTCATTCATTCATGAATTTTGAATTTGAATTGCTTGAAAAAAATCTGAATAATCTGTGACTGAATTTTATTTTTGTTTGCATACTCAAAGTTTTCCCAGGCTGTAAAAACATCCTGACATATGCAACATATGTCTCCAATGTAATGATCTTATAGCAAAGATAAGAAATCAAAAGTGGATTTCGTTGAGAAAATGAAAAGATACACTACTTTTTTTACATTCAAAATTCAGTCATTTTTGGATGATTTACCATTGAAATTTGAAAGGGGTTGGAAAAGACTGGAATTATGTATACTTTTTGGGGTTTGGAAGCGAAGTTAATCAGTGAAGACGCATTAATTACCACACAGATTTCCAAGACATTATAAACTGTCGGTTGCTCCAGATTGAGGAACACCATCATCTTCAAAAAGATTCTTCTTTGGTAGAACATGTGACATATGATACTTTGAACCAAATGTTTTTCGGCATTTCCTCTCTTGAAAATTAACATTCAGAACATCTTTCTTGAAAGTGACTTATTTTAAAACTGCCAATTAATGGAAATATGTCAAGTACCGATTTCTTTTAATTGGTATATTAAGAAATGCAAAAAAGAAATTCAAAAATCAACAAAAATTGAAAAATTTAAGAAATTTTTGTATTAACTTCATGCAACAAAATGAAATGAAGTAAACAAACAAAGTATATTTATATAGCAGGAACTTCTCATTGTTTTAATCGTTTTAAATGTCTGGTAAATGAACGGACCACCCACGCATGCGCAAATTTGCCTTTACTTAACTTTACTTAAGTCACTTTCCCCCAAATTGCCCAGTTCATTGGGTGTTGAAGTCATCAACTTTCATCCATATATCATTGAAATGTCATAAATAATTTTGAGATTGTTTGAAAAGAAATATTTTAATTTTGGTTTACTAAATGGAAAATTGGAATTTTTGTAAATTTGGAGTTTTCATGAAATTTTAGTTTGTGCGCATGCGTCCAGAGACTCCATATGCCGCATTGAACTTTCGCTCATTAATTATTATATACACGAAATTATGCAATGTGTTGGTTGGATATTTGCGTGGTTGGACTGCATACACATAAACAAATAAACAAAAACAAGAAATGAAACAGATTTGCTGTTTTCTGCATATATTTTTCGTTACCAACAAGTGGACCCTTGAAATTTTTAATCAGCATTGAATAACAATAAAATTAACATTCGGTGTCACCTTGCTTCTTAAGAACCAACCATTGGTCATAACCAACTTTTTAGCTATTAGGACAAGGTGTCTATTACTCGTCGATAAAGGTGAACTTCTTGCAACTCCAAATTGATCCAACAATGTTGTTACATCACTAATAATTGAGAAAATAAGAAAAAAGATAATAGTTGTTGAGAAAATTACGAAAAACTGATAATAGATCAAGTAATTTTTGAAGGTATCTTTGAAGGAAATCAAAAAAAAAAAGTTTTTCAAAGTATCCTTGAAGAATTAAAAAAAAGATTGAGGTATCTTTGAGAAAATATTTCTTGGTACAAGTTTACCATCAAGTTTAGCAATCTCCAACCTTCTCAAACAGAGGGTAGGTATAATTTTTAACGGCATTGGGCGAAAAACAGCAGCTGCTAACCAAACCCGATGAGAAATTCTTCCCTCCAAACCAACACGCACCATCAACTCATGGATGGTACCATGGTAGACCTAACGATCCTTCCTTTCCATCGTACGTTGTGTGGTATCCTACAATTTGGTCGTTGGCAACGACGAAAGTGCCACCATCATCATCATCCACATGGCATTCTTCCGGCCAGCTGCCCCACGTCCTCGAAACCCAACCACACCACATCCATCGACATTTGCAGACACAAAGAGAACCGAACCGTACGTGGTGCGCCAAATGTGGGATCAACCAAGAAACGATGAAATTTTTGGTCTTTTCCTCGAGTGCAATCATCCATCAACAGGTTGGCCAACTAATTATTTCTCTACCTGCTTCCAAGGAAGAACCGATCAAAAAATCATTAAGAGATATCATTTGTTCGTTTTGATGGGATTAATTATGGAGTCATTCACTGGTCTCTGATGATGCATAAAAAAACAAGTAAATGAGAAAAATGAAATAAAATTAATCGGTTAATTCGATATGAAACCACAAAAATAAATGTGTGAGCTCATTTATATTTTTGACTTAATTAAACGCAGTCATTGTCCTTTTCAAGTCGTACACGAGAGGGCAAATATTTTCGGACAAAATTAAATTTGAAATTGAAATTTTGTGGTTTTGTTGTTGATATTCATTTTTCCACATCATGAAATTTCCATATTTAAATTCATTTGTAATTTAATCAAATGAAGTCAGCCATACATACATTTCCCGAATTTCAATCAATGTTGTTGTTGTCGATGATGAAATTCGATTTTGATGAAATTCGCGAATGCCTGAAAATATGTAATTAAACAAATTGCATCGGCGCACGTCAATAATTTGATTAGTTATTAATTTCGACGAATTCCATCTGCACATATTGCGCTCGCCATTACCATCCCAGGAATCTGGAATCCATCCCCGTAATTAATTAAATTCGAAATATTGAAACATTGTCCCGAATTTCCAGAATATTCTAGAACAGGATTTCGAAAGCACCTGGAATTGTGTATACAAATTCGTCCCATTTAGTTAGTTGGTTAGTCGTCGCTCTCATTTGTGTTCTACAAGCTTCAACGCATTGTGATTGCGATGCACATCACGACCAACCAAATATTTACTTTTTCGGATTACATTACGGGTGCCCCATACACACATACACACTTCTATGCACATACAGACAGACAAATACATAGAGAAGAGGCACTAACACACATCCAGAGAAAAATTGGTGAAGCAAGCACCTCTCTTTCGACATGAGATGTGTACTACGAGTTGATGAACAAAAAAGAAAAATTATATAAACATGTACACTCGCGACTCTGATTGCTACACTCGGATAGAACGGTGCGTCCGAGTGGGAAATGCACGAGTGCGACGAAGAGGGAACGAGAAAGGTGGACGTTATTTGGGGCAATGTAGAACGAACACGTGTGTATTTAGTATTCGCTGTCTGTTATGTTCTTCTGGAGCAAGTTGGTTCATTAGAGTCCTAAAATACAGTTCCATATCTTTGATTACGAATCAATAGTTCCAAAATCAAGCAGAATAATAATAACAATAATATTGCAAATTTACGAAAAGTGCATTTGTAAAAGTTTTGGCAGATTGTAAATTCCAATTCAGACCATTGATGGAGGTATCTTTTGAAGAATGGTTTTCATCTTCTATCCTTTTCTATCCAAGAAAACAGAAGACTATTTATTGTGATTAGAAAATGAGAGGTTCTATTTGCTCAGGTAGATTTGAAGATGGTTTCTTGGAGGTTTCTTGGCGGAAGGTTTGAAGACGTTGAGTCTTTCTTGGCTTGAAGAAAATTGGAAGTTGTCAAAAAATCTTAGATGTTCTTGATTTCCTTCCAAGAAGATAAGATAACAATGTGTTGGGTTTCTTTTGACTTGACACTCATTTTTCTCTTTATGTAATTTTCTTTCTACCTGGATTTTGTCCAACAATGAAGAATAAAGATTCACACTAATTTTGGAGTTCTTGGAAAACTTATTGTTGGGCAATTTTTGCATTTAAAATACAAAATTTTGAAAGTACCATAATGAAAAGTAAAATTTCGAATGCTTCTGAAATACTAATCTTACGAGACTACATTTTCAAATGTAAAATAAAATTACAACTTTTCTTGATTGAAATTCATCAACAAAACTTTCAAACTTTTCGTTATTGATATGTTTTTGGGTCGACATCATCTTCATCGTCGTCGTGTTGTCCTAGGTCATGGAAACCATGCGTGGTGTGCGTCGTTGGCGCGCATACATCTTCATCTGCAGTCGGCCGATGGCGCTCGCCGCACTCACGCATGCAGAAGGCGCATGCGCAAGCCGCTTACGACGTCCGACGGTGAGTGCGGCGGCGCGTTTGCCTTAATGATGATGTGGATAAGAAGCACGACGGTGATTGAATGAAAGTGAAATGAGTGAAACTGGCTGGGTGCTGGCTGGTCGCTCACCGTTGCTGCTGTTGTTGTTGTTTGTTGCTGGTGTTCTTCGGATGCTGTTGGGAGTTTCGTGGGGCCACAGCATACTCCTCTCTCGGTTCAGTGTCGGCGCGGATGTTGAACTAGGTCCGTCTCAAGGTCCCCGACAGGAAGGACTGGCCCGATGCATTTGTATTCACATGTGTTGGTGTGTGTAGATGTGTCTGCTGCATCGACGCATTATGTTCACGATCGGCGAAAAGAACGCATTTATTGCACGTGTATTGGGTTGCAGATCTCACTCACTCACTCACTCATTCGACGGTTGCGGAATGCGATGCGAACAAAGACTTTGTGTTCGGCGACGCGATATAAAGAAATCGACGACGAAATTACAAACAAAAAAAGAACAACAACATTTTATGCTCTCGTAAACATCAACAGGTTCCTCGGAGTGTTGGAACAACTCACAATCAGGCAACCCAATATACACATTATCCTTGAAGCATATCTATTAGTGTTGCGTTTCTCGAATGTGAATTTTTGATAGCATTGAAGATTTGTAATTTATGATGACTTCAATTGTTGGATATTTGGGTGACCATGATGAAAATTTTGGCATCCAAAGGCGGAAATTTAAAAATATACACCGAGGACCTTCAATAAATTTCCCAATTTCCAGGGACACCTGGTATATTACACTTGAAGATTCACCCATCGCGGAGATTTCGTCGATAACATCGTCATCGAGTAGAAATGACAAATAAAACACTGCAAACATACGACGAAATATGCGCAAAACAAAAAGTCGCAAATGACATTTTAGTGCTGAATGAGCAATGCACGTGGTATTTGTTTCAAACACAGCGACGCCGAAAAAATGCGGTTCTTGCTGAATGTCCCACGCTGAGCACGTAAATGA
>JARJDZ010007542.1:0-17099 GCA_030264555.1 Aleochara sp. GC000083
AAAAATTGAAAAAAAAGTTTGTAGCGTAAAAACCGATATGAAATTCTTAAAATCGTTCGAGTTTTCAAAAATTTTCATATCTCGGAAACTAATGGACCGATTTGGATGATTCAAAGGGCATTTTACATATTTTGACGAAAAAATAATATTGGTCATAGTCCCGAGTCTCTGCGGGATTCGCAAATACCCATACTTGCAAAATGAGGTTCCCAACAATGCAAAATCAAGTAATAACCAATTAAAGATTTCAAATTAGTACCCAGTGGGCAAAATTTTCCATTTGTCTACCATATTCTTCAACAATACAGTTCTTTCCTAAAACCTGTGGCATAATATTAATGCCACTCTGACTAAATAAAACACTAGATAGTGGTGAAGATTACCATCAAAAAATTCACGAACATGAGCAATAAAAGTGCAAAGAAGTTGAAAACGAGGGCTGTCTAGTTTGAAAACTAACTTTTTAAAGTATTCTTAAAGACGGATCTACCACGACGTGAAAATTTCCCGCTGTGCAATCAGCGGCGAAACAAAAGTGCGCCGTGCGAAAAACTTTAGAGAAAAATGCAAAAATGACGGCAAACTTTGCGCGCACCGCATTGTACTCATTCCTTGTATGGGTTACACTGCACCATGTCTTTCAACCACCTTTCCCAACCCTCATCCGACCAGACCATTGTTCCTAACAACGATTTCGCGTGTGCATATCATAAGGCTTCTGGAATCTGCAATCGGCAACCCAACCAGCAGTATTCTGCCACCCCCGTCGACACCGCCTCAGCCGGCAACTCATCTGCATTATAATTCCTTTCGGTGCGCACGGTTCGAGTATGTTGTAATATTCGCGACCGTTGGCAAACTATTACATAAAGCTTCGTGCAATGCGCGTATAAGCTCAAAAACTCGAGCGGCCGGCTTAAGAACTAATTTACACACCTCTGGATTATGCATTATTCTCTACGAATGGAAAGCAAACGGCAGACATTTAAAAAATCCTAATTTTATCCATTATCCTCCAACAAATTTACTCCTATTGCAAAAAATTACATATTTTTGGTTTTCTGTCAAAAAACAACTTTTTGACAGATAAATGACATTTCATCTCATTTTTTCTTCAATTTTCTGTTAAGATTTTTGTAAACTATTTGAACCTTCGAGAAATAAACTGTTTAGTGTTTACGAATGTGAAGAGTTCTTGAGCAACTAACACATTAAGAAAGCAATCAAAGTGCATTTAAACTTAATCAAGTTATTAGCAACGGTGGCGGAAATGCCGCAATTACAATTTGCACTTTATATCGCGATTAACATTCGCATCGCGTGCACTCGCTCTTCGTCGAGGTCCTTTCGCACATAAAGTCCTGTTTATTACCCCCACCCTTCGTCGGTTTGTTCGTCCGTACGTTCACAACTATGTGTGTAATATTTGAAGTTTGGACGGTTTCCCGTCTTGCACGAAACGACGATATAAACTATGAGATCTGCGCGTCGTTGTCCCCCCACGCAGCTTAATTATATTTTATAGTTAATGTGGTCGAGAGGCATTAGTTCCGTTGAAAGACCGGGAAAAAAAAGAAAAACGCGATGATAGCGCCGCCTGGTGTCCTCTACTTTTCCGCGAACGTAATTGAACTTTATTGCACGGAGATAAAAGTTGCTTACTACAAGTGAAGCAATCATGCTAAACGATATAGTTCTTGGGATCAAATTTGACATTTCACATGTTTTCATGGTTCAAGCGAGACGTTACAGTAAATTCAAATTGCGAAGGTTTATGCGATGAGTTTAAAATTCATTAAATTGAAGTAAATTCAGATATTAGTTATGCAACTCATTGGGCAAGAACAATGAAAGTTGCCTACAACGAAACCTAATTTCAACCTAATAATATGTTATTTTGAATTTCCCTTGATAAATTCCAGGAAAACTTCCACATTTGCAATTTAAATATAAATGTTTTGCAAATACGCCCAGCAAATATTTGCAATAAAAATAGCATTTAAAAAACAATCCTCAATGGAGGAACATCTGCAGAGAATTCGGGCTCGATTAGTGAAATCCTTTATCCACACACACAGGAAGTTGATCCGGCTCGACGATTCATGTGATGCATGAGAGCCGGGCAAGAAGTGGTGGTAGTGGTGGGGTGGAGTATAGCGGAAGCATATGTGCTGCCTCTCATTCCTTCCGGTTTTGTTATTCATATTTCTCTCAATAAGCCCACGCGAATCAATCAAGATAAAGGCACACGCGCGCGAATATTTTGTGCGTTCGTATGACTTTAAGCATGCCAAACATAACCCGCAATTCGAATTCGGCTTTTGCTTACACAATACAACCCCCGATGGCGGCGGCGGTGGTGGTGGGGGGCGCGTGGGAGGCATTGAATGCGCGCTTCTGTTCTTCGTCGCAGCCCTAATATATGAGCGTATTTTTATTTCGTTCGACATTTATTATACGCGAAACATCTCGCAACGAATGCGCGAGACGAGAGAAAGCTTTCTTTCTTGGGCGCGTGTGCGTTTCGCAATTCATAAAATCCGCCAAAAGCCCAGCCGAGAGAGCAATAGATTAATCTTGGCACGAAATCTATCTGCGACGTTTATACCGAAACCGAAGAGAAGAGTGCTATTTTTCTTCATTGTATGTTTGCGCCATTTGCCCCCTTTGCAAAAACATGCTTCAATATAGGCAACACACGTTGACTCCCAATCCGTTGACATGAAAGAACCAATTATATTCCATATAAAATGCAGGATTTGCTTGCAAACGAAACAATTGCAAGAAAATGGTTTGCGCCCATCCGTTTTAATATACGAACGACGATTCGCATGTCATTGGATTGTCGTTTTGAAAAATTTTTGATTAAAACCTGTCCGCGGCTTCAACTCGCGCTACGAAAACGTGCAAGCATATGAATTGCAACTTTGTTTCAGCTCGGTGACGTTCGGCGAGATCAAAAAATGCGGGCACGCTGCGAGAAGAGGAGAATTATTAGTTCTCGTGTTTTGCGGAAAGTTTTTCCCGAAGAGCCGGCCTTGCGAAATGGAGTCGTCCCTCGTACAATGCACTGGAGTTGAAGCCTCAGCATTGAACTTGCAATTTGCATAGACTCGCAGAAGTGCGCCCGTCGCGGTTGTTATTGGATTCTGCGAGCGCTTTCATATCTGTGTCGCATGCATGCGCACGCCAAATGTCACCAAGACGCCATTCCTACAACAGCAATATACAGAAAATGCTCCAAATGTTATATACAGGGTTGTTACCGATGTCGCGAAACTTACAGATTCCATAGTAGGCAATGAATTGCAAACGTATGAAAGGTTACCTATAGTTTCAGCAGCAATTCCGCAATTTTTGGGGACAACTCAACGAGATGGGAAAACATCTCAGTGGCTGGACAATCTACTAAACCCGAAACGATGTGTACTCAACCTGTCAGAGATGTCCGTAGCTGCTGCTGGTCCAGCATTCGCTTTGCGGTCATTAAGCCCTCCATAAATCATATTAAAACAACACAGCTGATGGGATTTTCCCTTTTTATAGCGTGTGTTTCGCCGTCTCCACGTGATGGCCGCCGTTGCATTCCTGTGTTTATTCGCTCGCATTTCATACGCCAGCGTCGTCGTCTCGTTGTCGTTGTCCGCCAACATCTGAGCCAGCAATTCCTCTTCTCTCTGCGGCCTCAAACGTCGACTGCGGACTGTATTTTCCCTCGGAGACTCCCAGCATCGACCGCCTCCACAGCCTCAGCTTGAAAATAACAAACGAAAGCGCTGCCGCCGAAAGGCAAACAAAAGAGCCGCCGGAAATCTTGTGTATATTTTCGCCGTTCGGCCCGCTCTGGGAGAATTATTAATATTTATTTTTCAATTAAATTAATTAGGCCTGCGCCGTATAATTGCGGTCGTCAGGGGGGAGCTCGCCATCGAACAATGGCTGAGAAATTGCCTTCGGACGCGCGGGCGTTAGGCAAGCAAATTCACATCAAAAATTAATGGCAATACACTCGCCGTTGACGCTCTCCACTCACTTAATTACGCTGCTTGATTGCTCAATTTCGTGCCGGCACTTCTTCCAAATGAATGGGCAGAAGGCACACAGCCAATGTATATTATTACCATTATGCATACATTACCTCCTCAAATATATCTATAGCTTGAATAATTCAAGGCAAACAATGCATACCTGCAGGAAGACCAGATTTTCCATGATTGCAGCTTTACAAATGACCAGGGATGTTGTTCGATGTGAGGAATGGGAGCCACTGCATACATGAAGAGTCTGCGACTGCATCTCATCTTGATCATCTCATCATTGAAGTTGGGAGTTGAATTGAAGAAACATCGATTGTACCCATATAACAGTGCCAAAGGAACTCTTATCTATAATAAATTCAAGTATTTTGAAAGACCTGTACATTCCTAGTTAGCTCTTACATTCTATTAAATCGCTGAAGATTCCATCAGAGACTTCTGCATTGAAGAAACACATAATTCCTAGTGGCACCTGATGTAACTCACTAATTGCACTCCCAAGACCTTAATACTCGTATTAAAGTCGTATGAATATTAATTGCACTGATTAAATTAAAGAAAAGTTGATTTATAATTCAGCACTATGCTAGCTATATGGCGCCAAATGAAATCCAGCGTCAGGTTAGAAATTATGCTAGTCATGAAACGAATCAGTGACCACCAACCTATTTGATGCCATGTACCCTTGCATACGTACATTAAACTAGGGAATATGTAATAATTCCAATTAATATTCAATTGGTAATTGGGCTAGATGAAAATGGCAATTGAATAAACAAAATCGCATCATGTATGAACTCATTTGAGAACTCCTGAATAGTGTCCCAAATTTTAGGAATCCCTGCATTATTTTCTGGGGGACGCTATGAGATAGCGAACTTGACATTTTTTATGGTTGCGCGACACCAGCGCCGCATTTCCACAGTGAGTTGTGACTCCCCATGTTAAGCCTATGATACAAGCAAACGTTGTGTTGCTTCGATGGTCTCACACGTTCGTAAATGAATTCAAGGACTTAATATACTTTTGAAAGTTTCAAAGAAATGCACAGTCATTAAAAACGCTATGAAATGACGCTATCTCTGAATAGAATTCTCGTGAATGAAGCAAAGTGAACTGTGTTTTTCAACGTGTATTCCAATTATTTGTGCAACGATACGAGGCGGAAGGGCTGAATGCGAGAAAGCGGGGCAAAATAGCGACGAAGGTGGGTGCTTTAACAATGGATTTAATAAGTAGAAATTTACGAGCACTTCGTGCCGGACGACCTTGCACTTCCCCATTCGACGAGGCTGCCATTTCGCGCCAGCCTTGCCTGCCGTCTTGAAGTGATGCTTGAGCACGCGATTCTGTTTTAGCCTTTCAGCCAGTCGCTCGCCGGGGAGAAATACAAAACGCGGCTGGTGTGCCATTTCGCTGCGTTACGAGTTGTTGAATTGCTCGCCACCTTGAGCTTGGATGCATTCGCACGCAATAATACAACACCCAGCCAGCAAGGCGACGAACCGAACGAGACGAGCCGCTTGCCCGCACTTCTTTCGAGCCAGCTGTGAGTACTTCATTTACATCCGCGATTAACTCGACATTCAACCTGCTGCGAGTGCTGTTTTGCTGTCGGCGAACAATACGCCCGCGGTTCAATTGCCTGCTCGACAATACAATACGCCACTCGGCGTTCAATTAAGTGAGGTGATATTAGCGTGTAATTACAAGGGTTTTGGCACTCTTTCAGGTCCGCCAGGAGAGGCTGGATAATCCAGAAACGATGAGATGGGAGCTGCGTGTGCGTGCGATTGCTGCAATCGAGATGCCGGAACGGCTCAAGATATATATCTTGTTCTTCTTGTCGCTCGGCTACATAAATTATACCCGTGGATGTTTTTCGTGCGGTGCCGGCAACGCAGAGAGAGCTGGGGCCCCGGAGTAAGATGTATTGTGAGTGCCCCTTGCCTACGAAAGTGCCCGCAAACGCAGCCCACGGGTTGGGCTACTTATTCTTGAGAAATCCGCTTGTTTTCGCCTCGCTTCCTTTCTGGGCGGCTTCCAAACAGCGAGCGCCGAGCTAAAACAGTCCGGAAATTCACGGATGTATCGTTTTCATTGTATCTCATTAGAGGAATACTCCTGGTAAGTGTAATTGCGCATTGCAAATCCACAAATTCATTCGAATCTTCAGGTTTTCTCATTCAAACGACACCAGTGCGTCTAGTGTTTTGTTTTTGTCACTCCAAACGACTAGATGTCAGCACGTTGTCTACTCAGGAACGGAAATAAATGTGAGTTTGTGAAAAGTTTTAACAATGTCGTAATAATATCGTATAATTTTCTAGTTATGTTGTAAAAATTCATTGCGGGACATCAACGCGCAAATGAGAGGCGCCAGGCGTGAGATGGCTTCATGTCATTCCATCTTCCATGCTGTTCGCAGCATTTTGCATTTGGAAATTCTTCAATTCCATGAGGCTGATGGTCGCGTGTGTTTGCAATTCACGCCCCATGCAGTATGCACATTCATAAGATGTACGTCCAAATGTGCCTGCTCCAACGACGACACGAAACGACATGGGAAAGCTGGTGAAGAAATAGGATGCGAGATTTTTACCGTCGACGTCGAGGTCGCCGTTTTTACGCCCCAATAATATTCGCATGCTCGCGAATTCCTGACGTTCACTGCCCTCTGCTCGCATGCAGAAGCCCGAGGCAATGAAAAGTTTAATACGCGAGCAATAGAAGTCATTTGGCAAGTTGATTTCACGCCAGGAACGCGATCATTAATCTTGTTTCTGGGCGCAATTTCAAAGTATCCATCTTTTATCATTTAATATCGTTTGTTGCAGGGATTTGTCACACGTCTGCTGCTGCAAATTGGTAATTCCATCCATGATGTTCACTGAGCTGCTGCGAAGACTCCAAAAATCATCACAGCTACAAATCCAATGTGTTCGAAGGGGACTTTGCAATAATTTGCAATGATGTCAACATTGCTCAGATGGAATGAGCCAGCAAGGCGGGTGTTTTATGTAGATATAATTGTTCACAGACGGAAGTGCACCATTCCAGAACGAGCGTCATCGGTCCATGCAGCCAACAGCAACAACATGGAATGCAGAGCAAGGGATACTTTTCGTGGGAGGACGCCGCCTGCATGCGTGACATCGTTATCGTCACGCGCGCGTCGACATGGTCCATATGCGAAATGATAAATTTGGACCGCATTCGTCGAATTTGTCAGCTTTAAGACTACGAAGCAACCAACGTATGTATGCATGAGGGAACGCAGCTTGGGCAAAACGCCGAGGGATGCTTCTTATCGGGCACTTAAGTCTATTATGTCGGCGAGCTTCCGATGCGCCTGCTGCAGCTTCTGCTCCGGAAGCGGGGATTTTCAACATGCACTCCCTGCAGTCTAATTTTGGGCCAAAAAGTTTGATTTACGGCGCTAAATGGTGCAGATCATTCTGCACAACGAAATTCTCCAGTTTCGTAATTAACAATTCTTTTTATATTTTTACAAACAGTATCTAACGTAGCGATAAGTAAATTATCGTGATGTATCATGTAAACTTTGATTTTAGCGCGTAAGTGGATCAGCGAGAAAAATACATAAAACATGGGAATTTCCAAGGAATTGGGATGAGGAGACTTGATGGACCATGGAGCCTTAACTAAAAACACATTAGGAGCAACTCCCGGAGTGAACTCCAGCCTTGGGCGCACTTCCTTAAATAGTTATCGATAGCATCCGAAGTTCTTTCGGCCCGAGTCGAAGCCAACTAATGCACATAAAATCGATTCTTATTTATTACCCCGCATCAACCAGGAAAAGCACCTCAAGACACCAAGTCGGAACTATCCGATGGGAAGTTGGCGGTTTCACTAGTTTTTCATTAATTTTTGTTTGCTCCCACACAGAAAGCAATTATCGAGAATTAACAAGATAAACTCGCTGGCGGAAATCCGACAGAAGCAGATTGCCGATGGCACGCGACTAAATTGCCGGACGAGATAGCGCATTCGATTGCGATCGCCGATATACACCTGGTGGACCGGCGACGAAGACGTCCCGCGGAGCGCGCCCGGCGAGGCAAATCCAATAAATCGGGACGTGCCACGGCGATATTGCACGCCAAGGTAGCTACGAAACTTGCCTCCTATGTTCGTTCACTTCCAGAGAAACGCCCCAATTCGATTCGGGGCGCGATAAGAACGGCAATTATGCCCGATGTGCGTTCGTCGTTTCGATTTTGCGCTCATTTCGAACATGCCGCAGGTTATTGTTCGGATATTTACAATGCGGAAAATAGTCGTGCGTAGGCGGCAGCCGCCATTTTGTTTGTTGATGGAGCCAGCTCCATTTTCATTGTTAATTAGATTCCATAGTGGGATCTCGATTGGTATTTTATGGAGAAGTTGATTTTGGTAATCAGAATTATTGACTACAGTTAATAATTTGTTTCATGTTGGATGCTAAGTATGAAAATTTCGTTGCATTCAGCATGAAATTCCATGTAGATTAATTATTTTTTAATTGCACCATGGAGGATACTTGTAACTTGGAAGTTTCCCGGGTAGAAGTTGGTAGTTTAAAATACTTACTAATTAGTAGCAAGTGTTTACTGGTTTAGGTTGTATATTTGGCAATAGCAAGTAATGAGTTGTGGAAACACACCTGAAACAAAAATTGATTTTAGTAATCAATACACAAAAAAATGATGGCGCTCTAGTAGATTACCGAAAAATCATTGGTTAATCTCAAAACTCATTAGGATACATATTCACTTTGAAAATCCATGAAAACTTTGTTTGGATATCGAATTTCAACAATACTTAAGACTTCGCGAATCCCCCCCGACATTTTCACTCACAATCGCGAAACATAATCATAAAACACCCCCATCTTTCCGTAGTTTATACCCCGCCGTAATAATAATAATAATAACATGGCAACCTCATAAATATATTCAAATATGAAACGTAACCTCGCTTATCCGAAATGCAAAACACACGAAAGTATCTTCTGCTCATGATGACTGACTCTCTAAATGATATTCGTCTGCCCTGCGGGATCAGATGCTCCATCAGGGGCGGCGCGTATGCGGGGGTGTGGGATGAAGAGCGCTTTCTGATAACTTCATTATCTTCTATCGCTATCGCTTGAAACTTGTCAAAAAGTTTATGCGCCGCATCGCATTTTCCATACTTCAACAAGAGCGCTCGCGATTTTCCACCTCCCAATAAGAACAACAACAACAACTCGGCAAAAAAGCGGGTGGCGACGTCGGTGGCGGCTGACAAAACGAAACAAAAGCGAAACGTATGTTTATAAACAAACGATGATCGAGAGACAATAACCGGGCTCATCGCGGACGCTTACGAGCGTGGAAAATAATTCGACGTGGGGCGGCAACATCCCCCGAATCTATACGTGATAATAATAAACTTTACGAAGCGTGGTTGCTATGCGAACGCGTCTGCGGTCTGTTTTTTTTTTCGTGTTTCTTGTAGCGTTGTGTCGTTCGTAATTTCTGCGCGTGACGTTTTCCATGTTTTTATGCAAAATAACCCTCTGATAGACATTCCACACATTTACCTTCCACTAGATGTTCTTAAAAATGCAAAAAAAATATTTTTTAAAGAAATTTTCAAAGTAACTATCGCCATCTGGTGATCAAATTCGAAATTATTATTTGTAAATTACAAGGGTTGTTCCCTAATTTACAATACACACAATTCCTCAGTGGAAAATTATATTTTTAAACATTTTTTATGATAGCAACTTTTCCGTTTCGTTACTTTAACGTTTTTTTGCTTTCTAAACGGAATAGAAGATAAAAACTCCATTGCGGATGCATTTTACTTGCGAGATAGGGGGGATGATATCGGAGATTAAACGGATGATAGGGAGAAACGGCAGATGTTCAATGTAGATCCAGAAAAGTGCGTTTTTAGAAACGTGCCTCGTTCACAAACCGGAAAAGAAACGAAATGAAAAAAGAAATAGAGGGAAAGATGAGACGGTTGAAATAAAAGTGTGCGTTTATGGATACTTCCGGTCGCTGGTTTGGGGACAAACGGAGCTAGAGGGAGATTAGTTGATATTGGCCCTACAAATATTTGTGTAGATCCATGAAAAAGAAGTGGAAAATGAGATAAAACGAGCTTAGGGAATTTCAAATTGATGATTGACTTAAGTAGGGGAGAAATCCAAGAAATATTTGATTAGTCACGTTTTCCCCCCTTAATTTTTCTACTAAAAATAAGAAATGATTCACACTTGTAGACATAATTCATTGAAAACTAGTTTGAATTTTGCAAATTTCTCTAGGGAAACTTGGTATCATTTTGGTAATTTAAAAAAAAGGGATTCTATAATGAGAGTTTTTCCTTTCGAGGAAATCACATCGCAGTGGGGGCGCTGGTGTCGTCGGATCGACCGATATGAAAATCTCATCGTTTAATGGCCAATTAAGTCATGCCATTAGATTGCAAATATACGCATTCATGCTCGTTGGGTTCGAGGGGCGGCAAGATGCGGCGCTCGCATTGTCAACGAGATGGGCCATGGTCGAGCAACAAGGGTCTCGTCGTCGACGGTGGTGGTGGTGGTGGTGGTTGCGGGGGCGGCAAATGCAAGAGATAGAGGGATAGGGAAGTCGAAGAGAACCGGAACGAGAGAGTTGATTTTAATTAAACAACCCGTCGCAAATAAATCAATAGGTCGCACATATCCGCCGACGTTTTCACTACCCCCACCACGACCACCGCCCCCAGAGGCGGCGATAATGCTTAAGACGAGGTGACATAACCGCTTGTCATGTCTTGTTAGGTTAACACCCCTAGAGGGGTTCTAAAAATTGATGAAAATTGATAAGTTGATACGTAAAATAATTTTTTTAAATTTTAATCGAGGAAAAATCAATTTTTTGGGAGGGAAAATTGGTATTGTCCTATATAATTTTGAAGAGAATTTATTTAGCTGTTAGTTGGTAGATAGTTGAGGGAAATCCATAAAGTAGTTTTTGAAATATTTAATAACAAATTCAAAAAATCACTGGTCAAATTTTTTGGTTGGTTATGTCATATTTGACCCTTTTTTAAGGATCAATTTCGGAGGTTTTTTGAAAAATAATTCTGTCATGTTATATATTATTTTAAAGGGAATTTAATTAGCTTTCTATTTATTTTATTAAAATTTAAATTTCCTGAAAATTTTACGAGAAAATAATTTTTGAATGAAATAATGACATTTAACCTTGTTAAAAACTAAAAGGAAACTAATTGTTCAATATCTCCGGTATTTTTTTGTTTATGAATATGAACTAAATTTTTTTCGAAAGTATATTAAAAATTCAACTTATTAAACGTTTAATCATCAAAATCGGATAATTAGATAAAAAGATATGACAAAAAACGTAAAAATGATTTAATGAAATTTGCATCAAACTAATTTCAAGAATCATACATTTTTGAAAGCTGAAAAAAGTTATTTCTAAATTCCCAAATTTAAGGTGTCTTACATCATTTGAAAGATAATTTAATGCACTTTAAAAATATTTCAACGTATTAGCCATTTCTTTTATTGTTTAAACTTAATCAATCAAAACATAAAGTGATGAATTTACAGTCTGCTTAAATTTATATGTATAAAAGTTCAATCGAAAAATTTTATTTTTAAAATGATTTCTAAAAAATGGCCTTTTATATTTGAAAAGCTTATAAAGTTCCCTATTAAATGAACTATTAGTTGCTAAATTTATAGTTTTAGTTTTTGAGATATTATCAAAAATGTTTGAATGCAACCTTTCGATGGAAAATTTTGATCAAAAAATTGTTTGGTTTTCTAATGCCATTAATTTATTATTTATTAAGGTAAATTTACTTTTTCTGACATCAATTTAAAGAGCATTTAATAGGCTTTCAAACACCGTTGAGTTATTTGAAATTAATTTACTGGTTCGTAAATTATAAACTTAAATTTGTGATATTGATTTGATATTGCAAAAAAATGGAAAAAATATTCAAAAGCGAATAATTAATGTATTTCAACACAAATGACATATATCTTTACAATAGATAAAAGTAGATAAAAAAATCTATAAAATAACCTCAATATCATTAAAATTGAACAATTATTTCTCAAGATATAACAAAAAACATTTCAACAATAGATAAAAATTTCCAGGGAAAAACATCATGATTTTTATACGATTTCAAAGATTAATTTCTCGTATAATTTTTACTTTAAAGAAATCTTGTCTCTGATCATTTGAAAGAGAATTTAATCAGCTTTAATTTAGCGTTAACAGAATTAAAATTAGTTAATTAGCTTTTGAGCTAAAGCAAAAAGAACAAAAAATTCACTTTGAACTTCAACCAAATCCATTTACTATGTAGATATATCCCACTAAAACAATGGCTTCTTAGACATCTGTTTCATTATTAATGACAAACATTGTTTGCATCTGCCCCAGAGAAGTGTTCGCACATTTCCCCTCTGGTTACATAGCAACAACAACAAATAGCGCATGTACGTGCTGATGATCTCTACGTGCACTGCATCCAGCCTACAAACTATATCTTCTGCATACTACAAACTAAATGTATCATATACTATAGTACGTACGTGTATCATGTGGGTGATGACGTGTCATATGTGTTAGGTTATCTCATAGAATTGGATTGTCATCAAAGGGAATTTATTAAGGGGTGGCTTAAGCTTCTTGGGAACTAAATACTACATATTGAGAATTCCCAATAGATGGCGTTATATCATTAAAGAAATGATTTAATAATCAATTCGTTTAAAAATTCGGATTTGAAATGAAAATTATGAAAGAAAACAGTTTTTTTTTTTGAAAATCAATATTTTGATCAATATATTGATCAATATCAGAAAATGTAGGTTATGAATAGATTCACGTTCGTAATTTTCATTCCCCAAGGTGGATAACGATTACCATTAAGCATTATGACCGAGCACCTTCCCCCCTCCCACGAGATTATTTCATTATTAACGCCACCCCCACCACACTCCCCATTATCGCACACCAGCGCCCCCCATCGATACGCGATAAAACTCATTTCGTCGATTATTGCTTCCATAAGTGCGCGCCCTCGAATAGATTCGAGGTGAGGAGCATTCCAAGCACTCGCCGCTTCCGGTTTCCTTGGCCGCCCCCAAAGTGCACATCATCACTTAGCGTTGTTCTTTTGTTCGATGGGGTGGGGGTGGGGGATGCGGATCGATGCAATCCGCATATATCGATGGAATTAATTCACTTCCGAGTTATTTGCGCTATTTCTTCATTCGTTTTTCTCTATATTAAGGGGGGAACACTAAACTGAAAAAATTAAAAAAATCTTGATTTTTTTTGAAAATTTTGTGATTGTTTGAGGTAATTAAACAAAAAGGCAGAAACGCCATAAAGTTTAATTGACTCATGGAGCATCTGCCACCAGACTTTTCGGGGGGTCTTGTAGACTTTTCATTAATCGCCGTTCCCCCCACTCCAGCAAAGGGAGGAAAAGTCTGTGTCTGTACTTGATCACCGCATTCAGTCAACTCGTTGAAGTAAATTCAACTCTTCCGTGCAGAACTTTGCCCCCCACTTGCAAAGAAGTCCGGAAGTAGTCAAAATTTCCCCCCATTGGGTTTTTACGATTTCATTTCATTTTCCTTATGTCTTATATAATTTCATTAAACTTTTCTGGTTTTCGAGGCTGGTAATTAGTCCACGTTAGTTAAAATTTTCCCCAAACCCCCTCCACATTGAGAAATCAATCTTCCAAACAAATTTTCACAAAATAAACTCAAAAATCATTGAAATACCCCAAAAAATCAATGCTTCAAATGTGCAACAACAACGATCATTTACATTTCCGGATGGGTGACCGTTTAATTTCCCTAAAAAAATTAAATTTTCATTCAAGTTCTTAAATATCATTACTTTTATGAAAAAAAAAGTTTGACGAGATAAATGACGTAAGATACGCTAAACGAAATATAATTACAATGCGTAAAATCAATTAAGAGAACAATAATTAATCTTATCCCCCCTTTCGTTTTCTATCTTCTGCAACGTCACCCTCGCAAGGGGGCATTTACCACCCCCACTACTTTTGTTAACCTCGCGTTCGTAGCTGGATATAGACAATGGAAACCGCTTGAAAGTTCGATCCGATTAACCGATCCATCGATTATTTATTTCCTCCTCGAGAATTTCCCTCCGCCAGCTCCGCCAAAATGCTTTACACAAGCAGCGCCCTCTGCACTGATAAGAACGTTGCTTTCCATGTTCATTTATAATGCACGGAAATGAAGTGATTGCTTTCCTCGTTTCTGATTTTCCCGAAGAGTTATTTAGTAGTTCGACTCGATTTAGTTAACTAACTATAGTTTATAGTGTACATTTTCCAAATTTTTAAAATCACTTTTTTCGTTAACTGAAAAAAACACTAAAAAATACAGAAAATCAATGAATTAATTAGTTCATAGTATGTTTTTTTGGTTATATTTTTTTTGTATTAAGGGGGGAATTTTTTGGTGGAGGGGGGGGGAAAGTATAAAAGTAATAATAACCCGAAAATTCTTTATCTTGCGAAATCAACACGCACCCAGTTGGATGTAATGGCGAACTTGGCGGTTTTCATTGGTGGGGGGAAATGGGGGCAATAAGGAAAACACAAGAAACGGATAAGAAACGAGGGGCGTCCGGAAGCCGGAAACAATTGCCACGCTGTGCGCGGCGTTGCACGTCCGATATGTGCCATAATGGCGTCTGTGGGGGGATAAAGGGGGGACATGGCCCACATGTCATTAAGACAATGTGGTCACAGTTAGGGCAAGCCGTCGCTGCTACTTAATAGCCCCCCACGAGGAAGATGATGGTCGTCAGCCGCCCCCCTTAAGCATTGAACATCTCCTTAAGGTTTCGACGTTATGCACTTTTTACTTTCTGGGTCAATGGATTTTCGGGATGCTTTATTTTATGACGTTCAAAATCGATAAAATCCATCATAATGTTGGGTTGGTTGCCTACAATCAATTAATCATTTGACAATTAGTCGTTTTGCTAAATACCCTAGTCAATTTGTATCGGATTCACTCCAAATTCAGTGCAATTTTTCGCCAGTATCACTTTAAATCAGTTAATCCGTTTACAAAGCCGATTAAAATCCAATTGGTCATTTAATGAACCGTTTTAAAAACCGTTAAAATTTAAATTTGAAGTAGCGCCATCTATGAACATACCCATACACTACAAAAAGAAAATGTAGGTACTCATTTGTATGCATTTATGCAAAGTGATTAATCCCGAACGTAATTTTATTTTATTAAACAGCTGCGATGCAAGAGTGGGGGATGATGGTTGGAAAAGAGGGGGGGGGGAAACTCGTGGAGGACAATAAACCGATGGATTATGTTAATGCGACGTTCTTTGGGCTTTTTAGGTTTTATTCCCTGCGCCCCCTCCCTCCACTTCTTGACGATCCTCTTTTCTGTGCCAAGCAACGCGAATAAGTGAATTTATTATTATTATTATTATCGTCTTGCGCCATTTACCACCAGCCAGCAACAAAGACGAAATCCATCGGATGGAAATGTCGACGGTTGGTGGTGGATTTTACGACCCGCAGAGATGGCGCCCTCTGTATTTATATCCACACTATAGACTAATAAGTGGGCGAAATTTGCGCGGTTCACTTTCACCGCAAGAAGCAGCAAAGTTTCGCAAAGGTCCAAGGACGCGGAAATTGTTGCTTACTACTCGCGAATGCTTCCGGAAATAAATTAGCACGAGTCGACACTTTTACTTCCGCACTCGATTGCTAAATTATGCAAATTCCCCCTCTAAACTCGCTCCGTACTTTTCTATTTCTTCAGTCGCTTGTTGCTGCTGATTCAGTTGTTTTTGCGAATTCATTTTCCCTCTGGGAAATCACAAATAATTCTCTACATAGTTAATTAAGTAATTAGTGTATTTAGTATTTTGATAGAATTGAAATTGTGTTTTTTTGAACATACATATAAAAATTTGCATTATTTTGAGGATTGGACCCTTTAGAGGCCTTTGTTCGCCGCGAAGGGCAAAACTTCGGCAATAAATAGATAAAACCGGTGCGGTCCGGAGTCCCGGGTCCCGGTCCCGGTGAAATGTGCGCCAAGGTACGGCCGGTAATTGGCGTTATAAATTCAAGCGGGCGGCAATATTTCGGCTGCAAGATGATTTACGAACGGGAAAACGAGAGGCTGCCCTCTCGGTTTAAACCGCCCCCGCATTTGCTGCCCCCCATCGTTCACCTTTCAAGCAAGTAATTATCTGAACGTGCGTATATGTATGCAGTTTCGAGGTTATAATTCTTGCAAAATGGCCACTTGAGTTGTACTTGATTGCTTAAATTTGATAACTGAAAAATTCAAAACAGTATTAGATAGCAAAATTTTCACTTTTTTTCGCATATTTAACTGCGTATAATTTTTAAAGTATTGCACCAACTAAACTAAAGTTGGAACCAATTTGTAGGTCTTGATGAGTACTTTCCAAAAATGTATGGGTTTATGCCCTTTTGGTCATTGGAAGCGTAGAAATCGCGTTCAAAGAAAAAAATTGAAAAAAAAGTTTGTAGCGATAAAAATGAAACGAAATTCTTAAAATCGCTCGAGTTTTCAAAAATTTTCATATCTCCGAAACTAAAGGACCGATTTGGATGATTCAAACGACATTTTACATATTTTGACGAAAAAATAACATTGGTCATGGTCCCGAATCTCTGCGGAATTCGGAAATACCCGAACACGAAAAATGGGGTCCTAAAAATGCAAAATTTTCGCTTTTTTTCGCGTCTTTAACTGCGAATAACTTTTAAACGGTTGGACCAATTAAACTAAAGTTGGAACCAAATTGTAGGTCTTGATGAGTACTTTCCAAAAATGTATGGGTTCATGCCCTTTTGGTCATGGGGAGAGCAGAATTCGCGTTCGAAGAAAAAAGTTGAAAAGAAAGTTTGTAGCGATAAAAACGATATGAAATTATTAAAATCGCTCGAGTTTTCAAAAATTTT
>JARJDZ010007543.1:0-10749 GCA_030264555.1 Aleochara sp. GC000083
TAACTTACATTAACGAGCGCAGCCATAGTAGAAATAGGAAAGGGTTCAATCTTTGGAGGCGGCTACAGACCATTTTTGGACATCGCAGCCGCTAAAAAATTTTTTTCTGCACTTCTACAAACCTATTCTTTCGACACTGTGAGTGGTTTTAAAATTTGAATTTTCGGGTTGGCGTTAGCCCCTTGTCAGGCGATCCATAACGAAAACAGTTTGGAAACCCCTTATATAGACGTTCATTTGAAGGCGTGGCCGGAGTATTAGGTCGAAGAGCCGTCTCTGAAACCTCGAGAAGTGTGATACTATCACCTGGAGCCTTGAATGCCGAGGGCTTCATGAAGCTAATCGGAATGCAGAATGAAGACACGTTACTTGGAAAAACTTGCGGGCGTGCGCTGGGAACACTTGGGGATAGTGCAAGTTTTAAGTGTTGCGGGACTGCACTTTACACACACGTACATGATAACAAAGAGTAACATAACTGTGGGTGTGATTAAATGCCCATTATGTGGTTGGGCAGCACAAACCAATGACACCTCTGCAGCATGCGCCCGAAAGAGTATACCAAACAATGGACGTTCTATAACGAATCTTTAATGTTAGACCACATAACAATATGTTTAGTATAAACATTCGTGTAAAAAAGCATACAGTAAATTGATGCAGAAATCCTAAGAAAACAAACTGGACTGACTTTAAGGAGACGAGATAGACTATCGAATATAGAGGGAAACTGCCTGGGTACTGGCACGTTTTCTTGTGGAGCGTCAGAAGGACGTCAGGAAGGCTTTCAACCGAACAAAGAAGAACCAAATGTAAGGAGAATAGACAGGGCCGGTGCGAGGTACTCGGCGCCCCTAGGCCAAAGATAAATTTGGCGCCTCTAGGCGAAATAAAATATGACGCCCCCAGGCAAAAACAAAATAGAATAAATAGAATAGAATAAATAGAATAAATAGAATAGAATAAATATAAGAAGACCCACAGAATCTTCAAACGGGAGAACAAACAGGCAGAACCTCTTTGACACCGTGAAACTAGCAACAACGGGGCAACACTGAAGAGCCCAATGAAGGTGCAACTGGGGATTGTTTCCCGGACATGAGCCTAGGAGAGGAAACAAGCACAGACAACTCCAACAGGGGAGACGCTGACCTGGCTGCTGAAGGGCAAGTGGCAAGCGCAAGCCAGCTTTGCTGCTTTAAATGATCTGCTTGTAAAACTGAAGGATCAAAGTTTCAAGGTCATTGAGTACGCAGATGATAAGGCATTCTTATAAGGGGAAATTATGACAGTATAATCCCGGCATTCATTCAGGAAGGAACTTAAAAAAAGAGATTATGTTTCAGGGGAAGGCGCTGCCCTATTCTAGGAGAGTTACATATTTCGGAATATACTTGGACCAAAGGATAACCTGGAGAGCAGAGGAACAAAAGCAATGTGGAAAATTTCTCAAAAAACTAATGTATTGTAGGAGCGCAATCTTGACCGATTAAGGCATACACGTACACTGGAGAAATTAATCGAGTTGGACATATTTAAGCTGCCTCAAGACAGGACCTACAAAGAACGCTGTGGCAACGGACTCTAGAAAATCTAACAGGCACTTGCACAGGAATGTGTGGGCAGAAGGCTCGCGGAAGGAAATGCTTTACTCAGAAACCATACAATTCAATACTACAAGTTGCATCACGATATGCATCGACCTCAAGCTTGTTGGAAGGCAAATTTTGGCAATCTGGGCAGGGACAACCGACCAGGATGTAAATGAGTTCATCGGCACATTGTGGACTCCCTTGCAAAAGCTGGGCCGAAGAGACAGGAATCGAGGTCTGGAAGGAATGCTTTCAACCAATAGATTCAGCAAAAACATTGGAGGCAGTGGCAGAAATCCCAAAAGTACAAATGGGTTAAGGAACTGCGATATAGGAGTGGTCAAACACCTATACAGAAACAAAACCTGGACAATAAAGTGAAAAGTCCCTCCATGAATAGAGATAAGCCAACTGTCTACAAACTTAAGAACATTGAATTTACGGGAGCAAGAGAATGTTAGTATCACTGTTCCCTTTTAAGTTGCCAAATCAATGCACATTGCCGTCATAATATATTAAAGCCGTGCCCAAATATAGAGCTTATGAAATTATGCAATTGCAATAATAGAAACTTACCAAATCGTCATTCGAAGCACATTCCGAAAAGATATTTGTAATCGAAGGTGGTTTTGTTTCAGGGAGGACACGGACAAATTCAATTCCAATTCCTTCCTGAAATGAACATAACTATTTACACATACAATAATAGACATCAACATTTGGAAAGTATGACACAGTTAATCGAGAGATTATAGCAATTTCTAACTGGGTTATATCATGCAAACGCAATAAACGCTTCTTTGTTTAAATGAAAGAAAATACGATAACAGCAATATTTAATAGCCCTACTTTAACGTTCTGATATTGTGCACGTTATATAGAGCATGCTCGCTTATATGCAACATTGCGCATATCAGTATATCAGTTTAACATGTCCATGGTCTTCAAATAGTTTGTTCACGGATTTGCGAAAAATAAATAAATATTATTCTGAATTATCGTACCTATTCCTGTATCAATCAAGTTCCCCTATTATGCAATAATAATTACTTGGCGCACAACATAAAATGTTTGTGTGTTCCTTATAAATGTGTAGAGATCGTAAGGTTGCAAAAGATACAAGAGGTGGGGAAAACATATGCAAACATTGCTTGTTGACAGTAGCGATGCAATTTAAAGGGCGTAACAGAAAAGACAAATGCATCAAATTGCGCGAATCGTATTTTGGTTTTTGCGCAGCATGACGTATACCCACTAGTTGTGCCATTTTGCACCTCACGATCTCCATGTTGGTTTTGCTTCTAAACTGATCTATCAGCAAATCAAGTTCTTCGAAAAAAAAGGTTGATGGTTGTAATTCCCTTCGGAATGTGCCAACTATCATTGGAGCAGCTTTGTTTTGGGCCAGCAGTTGTGCTCGAATTTTGTCTTCGTAGTATTTAAAAGATTTTACAGGAAAACTGTTTAAATCAGCGTTTCCCAAATTTTTTGTCCGCGACCCGGTACGGGATTCTCGCGACCCACTTTATAAAAAATCCTTTGTTTACAAACAGGTTTTTTTAACAAACTTCTACTTGTTTGTTTTGTTTATTTCATACATACGAACTACAAAATCAGATCATCCAAATTTAAATGATTCAGAACCAAACGATAACATTGGAGCAAGATAATAATAGATGTTTTGTGTTTTTACAATTTTTGCTACTGGGTCGCGACCCACACTTTGGGAAACACTGGTTTAAATGAACTTTACTGAACTTGAATAAAGATTTGACAATTTCTGAACTTAAATAACAATAGGGCTTTTCGATTTGCATATAAGTGCTCCGTAGCTGGCAGTAGCAGCAGTTTGTAGCTGCTACCAGCTGCTTCCAAACTACTGCAAAAGTATGCAAATCGAACGTACAAGTGCAAGTACAAGTTAGATACTCACAAGGGACATTCGGCAACCCGTAATATCCGATTGCAAAATCACTTGGCATATTGAAAGAATGCGTTGTTAGAATTATCAAGCAATTTTTCTATCGGCGGAGACGCCTAAATATTGACTACAGCCACCTTCAAATATTACAATTTTCTATTACTTCTTATGGCACAACTGACTAGCCATACATATGTCTCCTATGCAGCGCAAGTGTGATGGGGTTCGTCAGGTATCTGTTGGGTCAAGGGTTCGACCCCAGCACGCATAGCGATTCAATGTAATTAAATGGGCAGCTATAGCCGAAATAGGAAAAATCCCAATCTTTGGAGGCGGTAGTAACCCATAATTCCACGTTTCAGCCGAAAATAAAATTTGTTTAGTGATTTTAACAACCCATTCTTTCTATGTGCTGAATGGTTTTGCAATCGGAATTTACGGCTTGTATCATGGGACACAGACGCCCGAATTTGTTGGACAAATAGAGTTTTTTCACTTTAAAGTAAAACAATGACGTAATTTCATCAAAAAAGGGAAATTTTACCTGTAAAAAAGGTTTTTCTACCCTTGCATTAGCATATTTTCTGCATTTATTGCATCTCCCTGTCACTGATAAATCATTTCAATTTAAAAGTCAAGAGTGGCTTCGTAAACTGGCGAATTTCACTTAATAGGGCCACAAAACACAATATGAAAAATTGATAAATCAACAATTTTCAGTAACAATAATTCAAAAATTCGAATGAACAACATATGAATGGCAAAATATGCGGTATAAAATTCAACGTTAGTAATTTTAGATAACATATTCGTTGACAAATTCCAAGGAAAGTTCATACATGTACGTAAAATTTTAAATAAGCAATTCCACACACAAATTTCAAGGTAATATATGACTACCAAGAATAAGTAGCAATAGCATCAACTGCAGTGAAGAGTTTAGGAAATGATTCTATAATCGCAAAAGGTATTGATCTCAAAAACTTTACAAGCAATAAATACTTCTACAATTGAATTTAACATGGAAGATACATTCAAATTATTGGATGTAAAGCATAAAATTCAAATTTGATATACTCTGTAATTATAAAATTAATCTTTCCACTCCTATTTATTACACCACTTGAATGCCTGCTTTGCTGACTACCTTCAGTCGGCACTGGCCAGTTTTCTCCAAAAATTCAAAAATGAGTAAGTTTTGCCTCATTATAACACGTTTAAAGCTTTTTTGGGGGCTGATGGGGGATGCCGGGGGACAACATTTAAAGTTCATATTATAGATAAAAAAAAGTAGTCCCAACGAATCGAATCTGCCCACTGCAAATGTTTTCGCAGTATTCTCCAGGCCACATAGTTCGATCGCAACAGGCAAATCCTCGCCGATACAAAGAAAGATACGACATCACACGATCAAACTTCGCCCCAACGATCGTTTCCAGCGGCCCTGTCATCTTCTAGAGTGCGTATAGAGGTTTCTGTCTCTCTGCGCTTCGATAGTCTACTTTCCACAGCGACACAAACAGAGGTTACGTTCTATGGGGAATCGTATTCTGATCAAAGCTAAGGGGTTTCTAGTTGGTAAGAATCCAGCACTTTCCTGGGTCTCACTTTTCGGTTCTGGGATATATTTACCCCTGACACGGTAAACACACAAAAAAACCGAATAAAGTGAGTTGTTTCACGTCGAAATTAGTTTGAGCTTCCTCACTTGTTTCGTCGTCGCCTTGGGTCTTCTTACCCAGTCAGCTCCCTTACCCTTTTGAGTTGGTGGACAGGTGCACTGTAAAAGCGTGGCTTCGTTCATCGCCGAGTTATGCAGTGGCGAGTCACGAGGAACACCAGGAGGTACCACGACCACCATGATCTCGTTCACATCCAGCACGTCATCTGGGAGATCGATCCTCCCCCCGCAGAATTCCAAGTCTTCGGCGCCTTCAGCGCCGCTCACCCGCAATCATCACGGAACTACGACCCAGCTTCCGCTTGCTCGCTCGCTCAACAGATGCACTTACGAAAGACGCAGCTCCCGCCGAAAAATGAATATTCGCACCGATCGTGAATTCCCCCTAGGCATCACACCGGGCCCACCAGGGGTTCTCAACCTTTTGTAGCTCGCGGACCAGTACATTGAGAAAAAAAATTTCGCGGATCGGTAGAATTAGGGTATACCTAAACTAATATATGTATATACATATATTGATTGGGGTATTGGGATATTGATCACTTTGCAGATCGGTTAAACCCTTTCGCGGACCGATACTGGTCCGTCGCACTAGTGGTTGAGAAACGCTGGTCTACACCACGACGCACCTTCTGCAATACAGAGGATCACGTGGAGCACAAAACTCTACATATAGCGCGGCACCCGGTACCCAGAACGATATTGTTAGTGGAGGAAGGCCTAAGTCCTTCACAACTGGCGCCCAACTTGGGGCCATACAACAGATTGATTGTGAGGGTGATCCGTTTGCGTAAATATTTCGTGTTAACGATTCTTGTGTTTACTTGTTGGCGTCGCAGCGTGGAGTTCGTTGCGCTATAAATACTGATTCAACAAAATTATGAAATGGGTCACAACGCATTTAGAGCGCTGTATGCCTATGTCACGCAGTCGCAGTTAACCTTCGAACTGTGATGATCGTTGTGTGTTGTTGCGTGACCTACCAAGTATTCATATTGCTTGGGCTAACAAAGACTGTAAGATAGCCTTAGTGCTTTTAGAGGCAGAGCCTTCATCAGAGCGTACTATTGGTATTGGCATAAATAACTATCATGTTTATGCACCAAGGGAATTAAGTGACATTATGTTCCCGAAACTGTGAGTAATGTGTAATTTTTATGTAACTAGTGGAATAATGAAGATAGGACCTCGACTTACTGAGAAATAGAAAATTATTAAAAATAGGAAAAGGGCAGTAGAAAATAATCATTTTAATAATAATCAATAATCATTTTAGGCCCAATTAACGACAATACCAATACCACTTCAAATAATGTTTGAATTATTAGAATTTGACTTCCAGTCCCGAGATATGCATAAAGGACTAAGTAATCCTGATACTATGTCTAATTAAATTGACTTCAATACCAATATCATTTATCGGCGGAATTTTGTAAATTTGAAAGTACATTAAATTTGCAATAAAATTGTATTCAATCATATTTAAAGGTCCTCCAGTTACTGAGGAACAGTTGTCAGAAAGTATACAATATTTAAATAGGAAAAAGAGTGTTAAAAATGATCATTTTAGGCAAAATTGACGACAATGCCAATTGCATTTGTATAGCATTGTATACATACATTTATATTTTTAATAAAAATTAAGTTGTTTATGTCGAATTAAAAAAAAATATTTGTTTTTAATAAATTTTTGGAACGATGTTAGTGCCTATGATATCGCCCGAAACGGTGAGGTGGTCGAGCGTGAAGGTGGCGGCGTCGTTGAATGCCTGAAAAGTGGTCACCATCTGAATCCTCGGATCTTTCTTCGCCGCTGGGCTTGGCCCTCCTGGTGCGTTCTTGACTTATTCTCTCCGAGAATCTCGATCTAACCGCTTTAGCGCTACCGCTCAATCTTAGTTGCCTTCTTCAGCTAACTCTAGCTAGCTGGAACTAAACTTAGCTAACTAAAAATTGCTGCTTGGCTGGGATTTAATTCCTTCGTAACTTCTAACTTTTTTCTAGCCATACCTAAACTGACTCTGACTCTTCTCTCAGCCTCTGCTCAATTGAAAGTCTGCTTCTAACTGACATCCATTACGCGCGTGACTCGTTTCTCACCTCGAGAATCCGCAATCACGTGCGCAAATTCGAGCGCAACCGCAAAGAACGCAAGAACTCCACTTAATTATTCGCGAACGCGCAGTAACGGTCAGAGTTTGTATTATCAAAAACGGCTGGTAGATTGCCTCTCATGTGCCGGAGAATATGAAAGACAATTGAACTTTTTTACAGGTACATATCAAAGAATTCTACTAAAGATTTAGAAATGCTTGCTCTCGAAGCATCTACGTCTATCTATTTGCAAGACGCGTGTGCTGCGCGCCTTAGGAGATGTAGTGCGCTGTAGCCTCACAGTTGTGAGGTGGTTCGAGATCGTAACTGAATACTAGTCCGCTCTCTAATGAGTAGGAAACTAGTATTCGATAGTTAATACACGGACACTTATGTTTGACCGTAATAATGATAGACTTTATTTGTTTAACTGTCATTTGACAATGGTAAACGTATGCTGTGATATCGATATGTTTCAGTTGGTATGCTGACTCTTCGAAGGCTGAAGAGGAACTGTTTTGTTTTTGGTGGATGTTCTTAAGTAGTAAAGCGTCTGGACCACTTAAGGGTAGTCTGATCAAGAAGTTGATGGCGCCTCTTGGTCGTGGGCCTCTTATCTTGCTGGATTTGGATGCAGCAACAACGCGAGACTCAACCTTACCACACAGCAAATGGATAATCTAACATGCAAGACCATATCTACTAAATGTGATCCAACAAGTTGCTTCGTCTGCCTTCCTTTGTTTCATGTCTCTTGTGTTTTACAAATCTCATCACACATACTTCAACTTTTGAAGTGTCAGAGAGCGATATATCTTAGCAGTCGTTATCATCGTTAGTTACATCGTACTCACTTAGTACTTGGGTTCATGTACTAATGAATCTCCTGGGTTAAATTACGCCCATTAAAACCAATCAAACTATGTGACACCATATGTTGCAATTATTCGATCACCTGCTATTTTTGCTTTTACATCAAAAAATAAAACTCGCATCGCTACCGCCTTGAACATGTTAACATTGCGTCAACGCTTACAGTTATTTCCGAGAACATACAAATTGCAAAGTTCAGTTAACAATGATCGAATTACATTACTTTTAAATATTCAAACACAACGACAACAAACGGAATTATTAAATACCGGGAGATATTACTCAGATGTTTGACAATGCATTAAGGAGCTAGGAAATTGGAATGGAGATCCTGCTATGAGGTTATACAGATTAGAGGCATCGCTGTGCTGCCAATTTATGTTTGCCGAAACGCTTACACACAAATGTTTTGTTATGGATATTTATATATGACATTCAAGAGAGTTTACTAAAATGCACTTTCTTCTCGACAGACCTCAGCCCTCAGGCCTCGGCAGCCCGATTTACCTGGAATTGCGTAACAAAAATCGAATTTCGTAAGTAACAAGTACTCACAGCACTGATACCACTGAGAAACCTTCACGGTGCCGCGGCAGCCAGTTTCCCTGGTTTATACCCAAATCCATGTTGATCTTGCACTTTTGAGTAGTACTGTAGATCCCCAGGCCCTCTTCTCAAAAATATACATTAAGGGCATATGGTAGTCAGTTACGCAAACTAAATCCGCTATAGGGGCGCTAGTAGTACTCAAACTCGAAAAAATTAGAAACCCAGCCCACCTTTTTACATATCCCAACCTACTTTTACCTTGGGTCAAGTTATCCCCAGCTGCAGATGGTAATTTATAATCTGAATTGCTTTTCGGCGCTTTACAAAGCGAAAACGGAAAACGAGGGTCTTGCTAGGATGGGTATGAATTTACCTTCTATTCCATAGCTTTCTAATGCTAGTTTGACTTTCGGTCAAAGGACGAATGCAATTTGAATTTTTCATTTAACTTACATTTCATGTTATTCTGAAACACAAAAAAATGTGTATTTATCGATGAAGATTACACATTTTAACACATATTCTTTTAGTTCACCAATTTTTCTAATTAATTATAAGAACTTTATTCCCGAAATAGTTTTATAGAGGGTACCCACAAGGCCCCAATAATTAGAATTTGAAAGAAATAGAAATGATTGTGCCACTCTTTGACCGATACATAAATTCATCAGTAGACTAGATCTCATGCCTGATCTACTTCACAGCATTGACATCAACAACAGCGATTTTAAAACCATTTTCTGAATTCAGTAACAAATGAACTTTGATGGTACACAGTGGCGGATTTAGGTAGCGCGGGGCCCGAGGCGCAATGAGATTTTGGGGACGCCAATTTCAGGACCGAGGCGCAAAAAAATTTTAGAGCCCACTTGGGGCCCCCCAAGGAAAGATTTCTGGATCTGGGGGCCCCTTTGGGCTGGAGGCCATAGGCGCGCACCTCCTGCGCCTGTGCGGAAATCCGCCACTGATGGTACATAATTTTTTTCACCTGCTAATGCCGGATTGCATTCAGCATCATTATGAATAGATCTTGGCTTCCATTATAAATTGTCATTAACGAGATTCGTTGGGCTTTCTTTGGGTACAATGAAAGAATCACTTATATTTACACAACAATAACTGCTATTATAAGCAATTATACGGTTAACCTTTATTAATCCAATTTCAATCGTAGCGCTTTTATTATGGCGCCAATTTTGCTGTGAAATATTTATTTCATTAGGGAATCAGATGCTCTATGACGTACTTCGGCCCAAAAATTAAAATATGTTTAAATTAGCATAAAAAGTTACCATGAAAAATACAGAAAAAAAGTTTTAATCAAGCCTTGGTACCACAATAATTACCAAAAAAATAAACAAAAGCGTGGAAGTACGTCATAGAGTTATGTGTTGTCTACAACATATCTAAATTTGAATTCAAAAAATTCAGCCGTTTGACGATACGACTGAAATCATTTTCGCAATTTTTACCTGTTTATTGTTAATTTTAGTTAAACTATTAGGACAAAAATTTTTTGAATTTTTTTTTGATACTCCTTTTTTGTCTATGGATCGTCTGCATACCATAAAAAAATTAATTAATTTAATTTCAAATCGCGAAAAACAACTACAATATGCCCTTAATTATATGTATATGCCCCAAATTTTTTATTTAATAAGAATTTATAAGTATGTACCGACATCCCAAAGAAGGTAATTTGGTAATGAGTATATATTATTCATTATATATAATTATATATTGTAGCGCGCCGCATCATTTACAAGGACCAAATGGTCACCCTAGCGCCACTCTGCGGTAATATTATGTAGTATGGTATCCTGGACTAGGGATCTGTTGCAAACTGTTAATCATAAACCCTGGAAGCGACACAAGAAGACGCTGATCTCCCTCCCTTATTATATGTATAACCTACTGGAAATACTAGGAGGCCTGCGAGCCACAATAAATCGAAGAGTATACCGGAGAAGCGGAGTAATACCCGAAGGACTCGATCTTTATTTGGATCCGGATCTGAGACCACCATTGGTTCTCTATCT
>JARJDZ010007555.1:0-11723 GCA_030264555.1 Aleochara sp. GC000083
GTGAAAAATACTATCGATCTAGACCATTTAGAAGTCAATCGGAGCCAAAAAATATTTTTCGAAAATTTCAGAGACTTCGACCCTTTAAGGCTTTGAAAATTTGCAAAAATTTCAAATCGCTATATCTCCGGTTCTAGTGGACTTAGGAGGCTAAAATAATTTTTTTTGAGTTCCTCGTAAAAAATACTATCGATCTAGACTATCTAGAAGTCAATCGGAGCCAAAAAATATTTTTCGAAAATTTCAGTGCCCTTTAAGCCCTTTAAGGCTTTGAAAATTTGCGAAAATTTAAAATCGCTATATCTCCGGTTCTAATGGACTTAGGAGGCTATAATAATTTTTTTTTGAAGAAATCATATGAACTTTAGTAACATATTGAAATCCGCCCGCAACAGGCGACATTATCGTCTGCTCTGACAAAACAGCTGCAGTGGAAGTCGTTTCCGTTCGTAAATCATCCAGTGTGCGCTCTTGGGGAGGCGGCACCAGCATTCACATGTGCACTTCTTGTTTCTTCATCATTTCACTTCGAAGTTTGATTATTCATTAGTTACACGCCCGACCGATACACATACGGGAAACGGTCCCCGGTTCTTTTGCATCACACAATCAACTCGAATGATGGCACGTTCATTCAAACCGTCTTCACTCAATGCGAAATTACTCGCAGGGGTAAATTACACGCTGGATCGTTAATGGCTTTTTTCGGTGACAACTAGCACTCATAAATCCTCATAAATTGTCTCAGAATCCCATAACAACTCGAGTTTTTATTGGAAAAATCATCGATGTTGTTGTCGAGATACTTCTTACTTGAAGGCTGATCTATAAAAACTATGTGAACATTTAAAGTTATGAGAGAAATTTGTGACATATGGCGAATATGAATCAGACAATTAAAAAAATCATTACAATTAGTTTAGAGATTAGCTAATTAAGGAGCAATTAGCTCAGAGTTGAATGACAAAGAAAAGATGATATAAGTAATTGACTCTAATTTGAATGTATTTGTTAAAAAAATCTTCGGTCCAGGTAATGGCCCAATTGGAAAACGCCCGAAATCTTCTAGTAATTACCTACAAGACTTGATTAATTACACGTAATTTATTTAAACATTCCGGCTAAACGCGCCTGTCGATCGCGCACCGAACAAGAACGTATCGATCCATCGATCCTTCGATCCATTCTTCGTGCCATGTCATCTGCCACAGAGCATGATATCTTAATTGCGCTCGGCGAAGAAGTGAAATTGAATAATTTCCTTTGATTGATCTCTAACAAACGAACCGGCTCGTTCGTTCTTCGTGTCTTCGTGACGTCTGTTCGTTTGTGCCCAAAGATCCACGAACCAAAGAGGGCCGAAGATCTTGTATGACATTGTATAAATTAGAAGTCTGAGATCTTTCAATTCTTTCTCTCTTTCTGCTTTCTGCGTTCTTTCGTTTCCTATAAAACAATTTCAATAAATTGTGTTTCATTTCTAATAAGTTGGCTTATCATATTTTGCTTGCGCGTTCGATGGCGATGTGAAGAAGTCGAGGAAATTTATGATGGGCATATGTAAACACGGGATCTTTGTTAATAATAATCCTCGATCTGATCTCGTTGCGAGCGAGTAGCAGCACGTCGTTAAGTGTTTTATTTATGATCTTGATTCGTCATAAAAAGCGACCTTTCACTTGAGATGTCGTCGATATTGTCGTCTTTGTTAAATGCGCCGATTTTAGTCAAAGATGGACAAAGTTTTTTATTTAATTTATGCATTAAAATCATGTCTAGAGCTTCCCAATTATGTTTTGAATGTTTCAAAATGTGTAAAATCTTTGGGTATATTTAATTTTGATATTGTTTTCGATTTTTTTTGAAAAATTAATTTCTTGCATTTATTTGAAATGTAAATTTAGATTCTTCTCAAATTGAGAAATAGTAAATCATTCATTTGTTATATGACTTTGAAAAACTTGTGAAATTAATTTGAATAACAATTTGATAAACCAATGATTTTTTGTTATAAAATTTCGATTTTGGATCAAAATTCCTCAAATTTCCCAAAGAATAATAAATGAATCAAGATATATATTTTCAGTAAGATTGAAAAATTACAATTTAAAAAATATCAGTTTTTAAATGATTTCGATAATTTCATTAACAAATTTAACTAATTGACTAATTGAACTAATTGAATTAGAAATATTTTGATTTAGAATATTTTATTGAGTCTCTTTCCTTATTTTTTTTTATCAATTTTATAAAGCTATTACATATTTCAAATTTGCCTTAAATTATTTGCAAAAATTTTCTTGAAAAAAGTTTAAAAGTTTCCTAATTAATTCTTCACGAGAAATTTCGTAATGAAAATGTTTCCCACATCTATTTATTACACATGTTTGGTAATAACCACGTAAACAGGAAACAAGTTGACTGTGTAGACTTCTAATTATCATGTTTTCCCTGCAAGGATAATTTAAGAAGTGTCTTTTCCAACTTCGAACCCTCCAACTTAAACGACGAAATTCGGGAAGAGCTTTGCAAGTAATTTTGTATTCCATCCCATTCCCATGTTGTATTTGGGATAGGATACAGATTCAGAAGACGTGGAAGACAACTTCTGAAAATGTGCATCCTATTTCGTATTCCAGGATGCGCACTTTTCACTAAACACCTGAGGAATAACTAAATAGTAAACGAAGTCGTGAATTTATCTTTCAATTAGTTTGAATTGGTTTTTGAGAAATAAACAAATGACTTAATTTTATTTCAAATTATTTGGAAACAAAATATTAAAAATTATTAAATTGATATATTTTGAATCTATCCAATTGAATAAAAATACAAAGAGAATAAAAAAATGGGAAGAAAAAAGTTTGCAAAAACTTTGACTAATTCAAGAATTTAGTTTTCACACGGTAATTAAAACCCTTCATTCGAATAACCGTCCTTTTATGGTCATATATCGAGTGTATCCATTAATTTCATCAAAACTTTCATCAGTTTATTAACAATAAATTTGAGCTATCTAACAATTAATCAAAATTTTGACTTGTCCTTGTTATAAATTTTGCAATTTCGAAATGACAAAGTAAAAGTTGAGATGTTTGCAAATTAATTTTGAAGATTATTTCGCCCTGTGAATTCAAGTTGGAAATTGCAACGAATTTGAATGCATTTGTACGCGTCACCTGACAAATTGCACTACTTTAGCGTTTATTAAAAGTGCTGTTCAATGTCAGGCGAATTAATGCGTCTAAATTCACGATGCACGCTCGCTAATGCGCTAATTGCACAGCAAAGAACCGCCTCATGATGAGGAAGCTTCATGTTGAAGTTGATACACGAATATCGAATGCCATGAACGCATCGGATGCATTACAGAATTCTAAGTGATTGATAAGAATTTTGCATGAATGGGTACAAGAAATGCGAAATTTCATGGATTAATTGCAAAAAATATTTTCTGAACACAGGAAAATGGGTGAGATTTTAGCATAGTATACAAAAATCAGTTGTAGTGATCTAAATCGGTTTAGTAGTTTTAGAGATGTGGAATTTTTTGCAAACTTGAAGAAAAAATTAAATTTCAATATAACAATTTTTTCAAAAGAGGCAAAAATATTTTAATAAACTGAATAGAAAGGAATTTTATTGACCTTTAATTTGATGACTTATTATTTTTTTCTGTGATTTAAAAATATTTATAATTATGTCTTTGAAAATTTTCAGGATTTTCAAATTTCAGTTATTTTTAAAGTCATAAATTTATTAATTTTCGGTCAATTTATTCTGGAGAAAAATTGTCTATAAGTGACAATTTTAAAGTTTATTTATCACAATTAAAAAAATAAATAAAATATTTTGGAAGTTTACTGAATTTTTAATTTTATCAACAAAATTTTGCAATGGCACTACTTTGCAAGCTACAAAACGAATTTTGCACATATTTGCCATCAAGTACTCAGTAATTTATAGCAATTCTCTCATTTTTCTTCAAGTTTGCAATAAAACTCACTCTTTCGCCATTAGCCAACAATAAATTACGTAGCGTTCTAAGCAAACGTGCATATTTATAAAGTGCAAAATATATGAAATGCAAATGAAATTGCGCATTATATTGCGCCGCTTAGCAGCCAAATATGTAAATGAGGATTAATTAAGATAGAACACGTCTTTGTTATAAATAGCCGCCTCCGATGCACGCCGAACTATTCGCCGCCATTTGAATATTTCTCGCTCAAGATTTTTCTAATTTACCGTACCATACAGTCATGCCATGCCATTCCTCATGCCGAGCACTTCTTCATTTTCCGCATCTTCTTCCTCAGCACACAGCACGTCAAACGAAAAGGGTGTTATGCTTTCGAGTCCTTATGGCTCAATTTGAGGCGACGCTCATTTGCACACGAAGAGCATTTTCACGCTTATCGAGGCTATTTCATTCGTATCATCATCACCCATCATCATCATCATCATAATCTAGAAACATAAAACAAATATTAGACATTTTCCAGACATCTTCAAAAAAATTTTGAGCAAAAATTTTGCTGGATCTATCTTGGTCCTTGCAAAAATCATTTCTGGCTTGTTTTTCATGTTTTGAAACAAATATCTTGAAATTTTCCAGATGTCTTCCAAAAAGTTTTAAACTAACATTTTGATAGATCCATTTTGATCCTTGATTTCCAGAATGTTTTTCATGTTTTCATGTCTGAAAAATTAATGTTGGATCCTGTTGATCCATATTAAGTTTGGCAATAATGATCTGATTCGATGATTGAGTTGGCTTGAAATCAGCTTCACATTGAAAGGCTGTAAAGGTTGCTGGCTATGAATAGGTGGAAAATTGTGCGCGCATTGAAGGTGAAAAGGGCGTACGATTCGAGCGCTCGAAATTCGTTTAAAAATAGTACGCGAGTCGCATTGGCGTGCCAGAAATTCGTGGGGAGGAAAATCATCGATCAATGCTATCGATGCTCCTCAAGGATCCGAGATCCTTCCAAGCAATTCAACTGGGAACAAATATCTAATGCTTATACCTCATTTCAGTTCTTTTTTCGACGAGACTTTGAAAAATTTCTGCACACTATAGATGGTAAATTTCCAAAATTTTCCTATCTCTGAAACTACTGAAACCATCTGAAAAATTCAAAGGGTTTTTGGTAAGCTGCATATACGTATGTAATATCAAAAAGAAAATCTGAAATAAGATCATTGGTTCGCTGAAATTTCGCAAAAAAGAATACCGTTAATAAGAATTTAGCTATCTCTGAAATTACTGAAAGGATCTGAAAAATTCAATGGACTTGTCGTTCAGCTACATACACGTATGTAATACCAAAAAGAAATTCTGAAATAAGATCAATGATTCCCTGAAAATTCGTTAAAAAAGAAAATCGCTAAATATATTGTTAAAAAAGAATTTCACTATCACTGAAATTACTGAAACGATCTGAAAAATTCAATGGACCTGTCGTTCAGCTACATACACGTATGTAATACCAAAAGGAAATTCTGAAATAAGATCAATGATTCGCTGAAAATTCGTTAAAAGAGAATACCGCTAAAAAAGAATTTCGCAATCTCTGAAATTACTGAAAGGATCTGAAAAATTCAAACGGTCGTATGTTCAGCTACATACACGTATGTAATACCAAAAAGAAATTCTGAAATTAAATCAATGAGTCGCTGAAAATTCGTTAAAAAAGAATATCGCTAAATATATTGTTAAAAAAGAATTTCGCTATCTCTGAAATTACTGAAAGAATNTCTCTGAAACTCGTGAACCGACCTGAAAAATTCAAAGGACCTGTTTTTCAGCAACATAAACGTATGTAATACCGAAAATAAAGTCCGCAATAAAATCATTGGTTCGCTGAAATTTCGCTAAAAAAGAATTTCGCTATCTCTGAAACTACTGAAACGATTTGAAAAATTCAAAGGGCCCTTTGTTCAGCTACATACACGTATGTAATACCAAAAAAAAATTCTGAAATAAAATCAATGATTCGCTGAAAATTCCTTAAAAAAGAATACCGCTAAAAAGAATTTCGCTATCTCTGAAATTACTGAAACGATTTGAAAAATTCAAACGATCTTTTATTCAGTTAAATACATGTGTGTAATACCAAAAAGAAATTTTGAAATAAGATCAATGATTCGCTGAAAATTGCTAAAAAAATACCGCTAACAAAGCATTTCGCTATCCCTGAAATTACCGAAGCGATCTGAAAAACTCAAACGACCTTTTGTTCAGTTAAATACATGTATGTAATACCAAAAAGAAATTCTGAAATTAGATAAATGATTCGCAGAAAATTTCTTAAAAAAGGATACCGCTAAAAAAGGATTTTGCTATCTCTGAAATTACGATCTGAAAAATCGAAACGACGTTAATAGCTACTTAAATGTACTTAAATGCCTGAAATTCTCTGAAGTCCCCTGAAGTTTCCTGAAATTCTTTGAAATTCCCTGAAATATCCTGAAATTCCCTGAAATATCCTGAAATTTCCTGAAATCCTCTGAAATTTCCTGAAATTTCATGAGTTTCCATGAAATTCCCTGAAACACCCTGAAATTTCCTTAAATTCCTTGAAATTCCCTGAAATTTCCTTAAATTCCCTGAAACTCCCTGAAATTTCCTGAAACTCTATGAAATTTCCTGAAGTTCTCTGAAATTCCTTAAAATTCCCTGTAATTCCCAGAAATTGCCTGAAACATCTTGAAAGTCCCTGAAATTTCCTTAAATTCTCCGAAATTCCCTGAAACTCCTTGAAATTCCCTGAAATTTCCTTAAATTCCCTGAAACTCCCTGCAATTTCCTGAAACTCCCCGAAATTTCCTGAAACTCCCTGAAATATCCTGAAAGTCTCTGAAACTCTCTGAAATTCCCTGAAACTCCCTGAAACTCCTTGAAATTCCCTGAAATTTCCTAAAATTCGTTGAAATTCCCTTAAAATCTTGAAAATTATTAAAAATTGAAATAGTAACTATAAATGGTTACTTTAAACTGAGTCCTTTGCCCAGTGGCATGTGGCGCACTGGGCACATCCAGGGTTGGTCGATCCTCGAAGTCGTACAACGGCCACTGCGGTTGGAAGTTGGATGGGTGACCGATTTCGGGATGGTCGACATTTCGAGTCTGGCCATTGCAGGACTCTTCCACATCTCGGGCCACCTCCCTGTAATTGTCGCAGGACAGGTAAAACCACGAGGGAAGTTGCTGTGATCCCCAGATATCGTATGACGACCATCTTGGGTCCTTCATCCACCAGGACATCGTGCTATGTCTATAACGTTCCAGTCGGGGTTGGTAGTTGCCATCATAGGGTTGTAAGTCTTGGTTAGTTAGGTCGTGTCAAAATCAAAGGTTGTAAGGTCCATCCGGGTTGTAAGTCTTTTGCTTTTTTCATTTTAAATTTTGCACTTTCAAATACTTGTTATTTCTGAAATTGTCATTTCTAACGTAATAACAGGATTTTTACCCACAAAAATAAATTTGTCACAAAAAAGATTATGAACCCTATAACAACTCTATACTAAAGATTATAACCCTTTCTAGCATGTGATGGAAAATACCCCTTTCGGATTTTCCTTCTTTTCTGGATGGTTTTTCGGTCACTTGCTTCTTTGTGAAGATACCTATCACCAGGAACTCATCCATGGACACTCGAATAGTGCCATTGCAGATAGTATTACATGGCATCTTCTCTACTGAATAAGACTTCGATCGAAGAGTGAGAGGAAATTGTAAGGGATATAATTCCCTGGAGATTGCGACAGGAATTATCAGGACACTTGTAAAAATACGAGCGTAGATTCCATCGAGCAGTGAGCTCTTTGTTAAATCTCTTGAGATTTCTTTTAGTATTGAATGTGTTTGTCCAATCTGGAAAAATATATGTTGGGTTTGCAGAGCTTTATGGCAAATGTTCTTCAAGCAGTTAGGTTTAGCAAGGCTTAGGAATGAAAAGCCATTCGATGTAAAATTTCTTTATTGGGTGAAAATAGATTGATTTTTGGTCAAAAGAAAATTAGATTTATTAAAAATAAGAAGGATATATTAGACAAAATTTTTGATGCCTTATTTGGCACAAAAACCCAATTCTTGAAAAAAAAAACTGCGGGGTTTATAGTCCAAAAATGTCATTCGCATGAGTTCTAATTAAATCATGCTGAAAATGATCCCAAAAATAGTTTTGAATCATTAGTAATTGATGACAATTTGACTGTGAAGCGTATATTCCGCATGATCTTGATCCAGAATTTCAAAAAAATAATAATATTATTAATCTTATGGTCAAAAGAAAATGAAGGATTCAGTCGTTTGTTTTTAAAACCAGGAAAATATGTCAAAAGATAAGGTCATCTAGAAATTTAATTTAATAAACTTTTCATTTTTTAAAAGTCTTTTAATTTAACAAAAAGAATAACCAAAAAATATGGTTGGGAATGAAAATCAAATTCAGGTCCAGAAAATCTGCCAAAATCAAAGTTAACTTTGTTATTGTAATGTTACTGGTAAAGAGAGTTCATAACCATATATTAATGCAATCATATTACATTTCTTAAAAGAAATTTGCAGTCTTTTTCATTTACAAACTGAATATCCAAAAATAAAAATAAAATAAAAAACACATTTTTTTTTTTGCTTTATGAAAGCAACAACTCATTACATCTTCTACTAAAACCACAAAAAATGAAGAGTTTATTAAAATCTTGGACGTCCATTAAGAACGCAATTTCTGTCACCTAGAGCTCACCGCTAAGAAAATCCCAGAAACCCACACAGCTAACTATTCATTTTAAAGAACTCGTAAAGGAGAAAGTTTTTACACTTAATTATTCAAATACATGCACGCTGAGATGCACTATGCATCCTTGCAGCTTTCATTAACGAAGCATTTCAGTGGATGAGATAAGGCGAAGATAGTGCAGAGAAGCAACGAAATTTAAATTATTTAAAAGTTTCTTTAGAGTGCACATGAACGCGTTTAACACTTTGCGGACTTAAATGAAGAAGCAAGGAATTCATCCTTCTTCTGGACAACACCTTGCAGGACGAGTGCGAAATTCTGTCACCTGATGGCTGCACGTTTAATGTGGCAGAACGCGAGCGAAAGAAGTCCAACTCCACCTTCATTCATTAACTTTCAGCCGGCGTAAAAAGCTACTTTCAGATAAAACTCGCAAGTTTCAGGCGACCCAACTTCTGAAGTGTGAACGTGTTGAAAGACCATCCAGTATATCGTCGGTTATTCAGTGCACGAAGATTTCCTGCTCCTGTGAAGAAATGAGAGATTTTTTCCATTCTGAGTATTTGTAAATTTTTGCTCGAATTTGGTATATTTTCATTTGAAAGTCTATAAAAATTGTTTTTTTATGGAAATTGAATTAATTTTACAATGTTATATGTTATATAAATTAATCAAATTTTAATGGTATGAAGATTAAAATTCAGCTTCCTAAAATTGTCCTTTAATTGTAATGAAATATTCATTTACTTAATCTAAACCAAAACATACTTAATTTCTATTAATAAAAAATAGTTGAAATCATCATATCGAGTCGGAAAAAAACTCTTGCCCTATTTATCAAAAATTCAAAATTAAAGAACATTTCTTTTGCAAGAAAACAAATTTGATTTTAACAGGATTCCTTGAAATAAATTTCTGTTAATAATTCCATCTTTATATTTCATTATGCTGATGCTAAAACTAAGCTGTAAATAAATAAGAAATGAAATTACTTTCTCCTGAAATTCTTCAGTACCTGTTGGCACTATTTCCGCCTTCTTCAACGACTTGCATGCACCAGGTTGATATAAATTCGTATAAGGTGCTCGAAAATAAATTTGCAAGCTGGAAGCAACTTTAGCGAAAACAGTTTCAAGAAATAGTTTTGCATTTGATGACCTTACATAACGCAGACGGATTTCTTGAACTGTAATTTGCCAACCAAGTTTACGATTCAGTTAAAACCGAAAATTAAATGTTGGTTGCAAAATTTTAGATGAAATTTGGTCTAAATTTATTAGACTATTTTTCTCTTTCATAAACTTCTTTAGTTTTTTATTAGTGTTGAATGCTAACCCTGAATCATTGATTGCATCTTTGATCAGAGAAGCAAAAAAATAATATATTTTCTGATTTTAATATTTAGATATGCTCCAAAAATCCTTTTCACTATTTGAAATTTGATCCTGAATTTTAGAAGAGAAATAGAATGTTTTACATTTTTTGGAATTAATAGTTTGTTTGATATTTAGTTTCTGTTAACACTTCAATTTCAAAAGATTAATGAATTTTGATAATGGTGAACTCTTTTCTGAACATAGTTTTGAGAATGATAACTAGAGAAAGAAATAAAAATTAATGTTTAATTTTGGGCGCAATAGAATTTTAATAACAAAAATTATTAGGAAGTTATTTTCGAAAATGAGGTACTATTGTTCACATTTTTCAATTATTAACTTGTTTGTCAACAAATTCTGGGATCTTCATTAATTTCAATTTGTATTTGATGATGTAAACAATACATTTCATAATAATCCATTCACCAGAGACAATATAATAAAATAGCGCATTCATGAGAAGAAACGTATTTGAAAATCAAATAATGAAAAACAGTTAGAAACATTCAAGGAGGATATGAGGACCATTGGAATTATTTATGATTACTGTTCAAATAAACAATAACATTCGATTTTATTAAATCCACTAGAGAGACGTCCATTTAACAGGGAATTGAACAGGAGAAGACATTAGGAAAATGCATTCAACGAGCATTAGGGATCCATTCAAACTGATGCTGGGGAATAGGAACAATGTTCCATTTGAAGACAAATATAAAGATGACCAGACGATGAGGTCATTTGTGTACCTAAAGGGTTCTTTAACTTACAATATTAGATAAAGAGAATTTTGCAGTGCAATGCAATGAAATGTTAGTTCATATTCGTAGACGATATCGTGAAATTCAACTATTTATTTAGGAATTCTTGTTTGATGATAATCTTTTGATTTAGATAATTTTGTGAGAAACTATTGAAAAACTTTATACCACATTTTTTCTTACCAAGTTATTGTATTTGTGGTCATGAAATGGTATAGTTTCAAATATTGCTTTGAACGGAAATATTTAAAATTTCATTTAAATTTCAAATTACTTTTATCTTACAAGGAAAATTTTAAATTAAGTAAAATTACAATAAAGTGCTATTGTAAAGTGATTGATGATTCGAATAGAAAGTAAGAGTTCATATAGAAATTTAACACAAATAATAATAGAACTATGCAGTATCATTTTATTAATGTTGATATAATATAATTAATAAGAAAAATTAGGGAAAAAAATCAAGCTTATTTTGTTTTTCATATCAGGAATATTTTATATAAAAACGAAACGCCAAAAATAAAAAATAAAATGAAAATAAAAGTTTCACTATTGTTAGCACTGAATTTAAAAAAAAAATCACAAACCATATTCAACCAATACAACACTAGGTTGTGAAGAAATTCAAAAATTTCTCTTTTATGTGAATTATCTAGAAAAAATCACTTATTTAACTAGGATATAAAATACCAGAAATGGAAACATTTGCATAGAACAAGCACCTACTATCGAAATTATTTCCAGAAATTAATTGTTTCATCGATTTTTACGAAAAAGTTTCATACACATCACAAGAATATTTTTTTTATTGAACATTAGGTACAAATGAAGGAGGAAAA
>JARJDZ010007556.1:0-14609 GCA_030264555.1 Aleochara sp. GC000083
CAATAACTAGTCGCGTAGTTAAAATGTAATTAAAATCTGATGAATGGGACCGATGTAAGAGCCGCGAGCGACGGAAGTTACCATTTCATCTCTCGTCAAACAAAGCACGGCGCGAGAGCACATGTAATGAGAAATGCGCTCATTTGCGTGTTTCCCCACGCTTTGACAAACAAGTCCTCATCAGCAGCCGCGGGGAGGAAAAATGAGAAAAGTTTCCGGTCTCCGAGGGCGCACTGGTGCGGGTTGACGGGCAGAGTACTATCAGCATATTAAAACTTTGATGACGTCCCTGGTCGCGGCCGCTGCAGCCCGCCCATCAACAAACACAAACCGGCATGATCCATAGCGCGATGCAACATCACGGAACGCGCCACTCGTTTGCAAGAGGAGAGTGGTGGAGTGGTCCGGTGGCGGCCAAGTTTTATTAAATTACAATCCATTAGATGTGCTCCTAGTTAGCGATGCAGTCGCAGTGCGGCCGCAACAAGCTGCTGGACACGCGCCCGAAATTGCCACGCGATGATAAGAGCTAAAGTTGACAAACAAAGCGCCACGCGTATCGAACTAATGCAATTCCGAATTCGCTAACATGACATCAATAACGAATGCGTTGAGGTGAAGCCTCAACATAGCATCGAATGGAGCACGTTTTTTACCGAGGCGATTTAATGTCCCCGCTCGTTTACGAGAGGTGATCATTTGGAATAAGTTATCCAGTAAATTTGCGCAAAGTTAACGACTGAAAATATGGTTCGTGCCTCGTTCGGGAACCGTATTTATTGCTTGTTATTAAATTATACACGCGGTAAACATGCGTGGGGCACGCTATAAGCCGCCCCCGCATTGACAGCGATACAAAGTTGTAAAAGTCATAAATACCTCGTTTATTACTTGCACGCATACGCGCCAATTGCTGCGAATTTTATGCCGAATTTGTTTAACTTAAATGCGCTAGAAGTTGTGTCGCAAATCGATGCGACCTCCGAACGTATGGAAGCGAATATGCAAATTTGTTTGAATAGCAATATTAGAGCAATATACCAGGGTACGGACATTAATTCGTCATTGACTTCAGAGTTTGTCATCGTATGCAGTGTAGCCAATTAATTGCATCTCTCTCCCAAGAGAGAGAAGTGAGTACAGATACCGAATTATATTGTACGAATATAATGCAAGTCGAGCAAGTCATTTCTATATATCTACCTGGGGCATTAAATGTCCAGAAGCTGGACACTTAATAGATTCCAAAGTCGTATTGTTCGTTTCATGTACCAGTGTAACATTAAACCAATTTAATGGCATTCAGTGTTCGAAGCGCATGTGAAACATTTCCGGTTTCAACCAAGGGAGAGACGTTTCTACTTTGCGAAGAGACGTCGAAACCGTACTTACAATTAGTTTGTTTTCAAGTAGTGAAAACCCTGATTTCTGACTTCAGAGTTGCAAGTAGCCAGAAATAGTTGAGGTCCTTCTGCAGCCGCTCCAGAAGTCTGTGATGCTACGTCGTTTGGTGTTGCAGATTCTTGAAGTTGGCGAACGTAAATCGCTCACGTTTCAGATGATTGCAGCATTTCGATGGTACAAGGTAGACAAGCAGTGTACGAAAAAGAAACAAGAAAATGGCATATCTTACTTAAATACTACTTAATTGTTCCTGATGCTCCTTTCCTCATCTGCGCAGTTCCGGAAGTCTCGTAGATCTTGTAGATCCACGTCGAGATGATTGCAGTCAGAAGAAATCCGACGATGATTGCAGTCTGAAGCCATCCAGCGATGGTAGCGGTGTGAAGAAGTCCAGCGATGGTTGCAGTGTGAAGAAGTCCAGCGATGGTTGTAGTATGAGGAAGTCCAGCGATGATGTTCCAAGATGTGATTTCGATGGTGCAAGGTACACAAGCAGTGTACGAAAAACAAGAAAATGGCATACCTTACTTAAATACTTATTGTCGCTTATGTTGTCCTCATCTGCGCAGTTCTGCAACTCTCGTAGATGTAGTAGATTCACGTTGCGATGCTTGCAGTCAGTAGAAATCCAACAAGCCTGAAGCCTGAAGATATCCAGCGATGGTTGCAGCGTGAAGTCCAGCGATGGTTTTCCAAGTTGTGATTTTGATGGTACAAGGTACACAAGCAGTGTACGAAAAAGAAACAAGAAATATTGCATACCTTACTTAAATACTTATTGTTTGTGATGTTCCTTTCGTCATCTGCGCAGTTCCGCAACTCTCGCAGATCCACGTTGAGATGATTGCTGTCTGAAGTCATCCAACGATTGGTGCAGTGCGACGACATCCAGTGATGGTTTTCCATGTTGTGATTTCGATGGTACGACGTACACAAGTAGTGTACGAAAAAAAACAAGAGAAATGGCATACCTTACTTAAATACTTATTGTCCCTGATGCTCCTTTCCTCATCGGCGCAGTTCAGCAAGTCTTGAAGATCTTGTAGTGCTCTGCTTTCATAGATGTTGAGTCGTGTGATTCTGCAAGCCTCCAGGTCTCTGCTACTCAAAATCTGCAGTCCTCATATCCAAATGTGTAGTCCTCCAGGTCCATCCATCCATCGATTCAATCACAGTGACTTGAAGGGTCTGCTCATCCCACATAATTCTACCTATTAATAACAAAGTACTATCAGCCAAACCAAACACATGTGTAAAACTCTCAAAAAAGAAATTCAATGAAAATATTTGCATCACTTGCAATGAAATGCAACAAAATGACTGCCTCAAAATGCACATTCGTGAACAAATAACCTCATACCAATTGATCCATGCGAATTGATGTCATATGAACGATTCACACGACACACGACGATTTCGGATTAGCACTCAATTCACAACCACGACTTTGAATACGTACTGAATTCACGATATGAAGAAATTATGATAACTCACCTTGCAATAATTTCCAATCGTCAATGTAATGTATGCTTCCATCACAACACCAAGCGTTTCGCTTCAAGCCAAATGGACGCCTCAGCTCGGCTCCTGCAACAATAAAATCGCGTTAACACAAGGCCTATGCTTCGATGAAATGATATACACGCACTAATTGTTCCAATTTTGAGAAAACTTACATTAAAAAGCAATTAATCACCGACGACAAGCTTGCACAAATTCGGCTGCTGGCAGCGCTTCGCTCACGTCCAGTTGCAGCACTCGGTTCGCTCGGCCTCGCCTGCAAATTACACAATTTTTCACTGATTATACACGTAATTTCCACAAAACAACTCAATCACCACCGAGCCAACGGTTCCATATAATGAATTACATACACTATTTGGTCGAGTTATGCAAAAATCTTGATTAATTGGTTCAAGACAGGGTGTGCTTGCTGGCTTGGTGTTCGCAGAATGGCGTCGGTTCGCTGACTGCCGGCTGCACGGCTCGGCTCGCGCCGGTTCGGCCGGCTCAGCACCAAAATGAAAATGTAGATTTTTCCCAATGAAAATGCACGAATACCCAATAGGAATGCAACTGGAGGCTTCGAATCATTGAAATTCACCCCTGAGAAGCAAGTACTGAATGTCTCACCTTGAATTTCTCGAAATATGAGTAAAAATCTTCGGCTCACTGGACGGTGTTAGCTGTCGGCTCCACGCAGTGGTCCGCACGGTCCGCACAGCTCGGCTCACTTTTTTTGACTAATCAGGTGATGCACTCCAATCCAGCACGATGCTCGACGATCATGGATGACTCAATGCACTTTCTTCTTTATCTGCAACGAGGTGATTGCTTGAAATTCGCGAATTAGTACAATTCGTGGAGCTGCTAACAAACACGACGAATTTGTATGACGTATACGACAGCCATTGACACGCAAAGTCAAAATCGTTGTGCGCATGCGCGCCAGTAAAATATAAGGTAATTTGTTTGGAGCCCGCAAGGTGGCGTTGTGGGCAAAATTCAAATTTAAATTCAAAATTGTACATTTGCAAATTTGATGATTAAAACGATAATGGGAGATGTAATGATGTATTTAGGGCAATGGGAGATGGAATGCTCCTTAGTCGCTGGCCGAGTACTCATTACACGGGCTCTCTGCAATGTTGACACGTTAATTACAGCTCGTAGTTTAGCAGTGCGGCAAGTACAAGTGCATACTCGAATTGCAGAATGGCAGCAGCATTCATTATCCAACTCAAACATCAGTCAAACCCGTAGAAAGGTGTGCGTACACCAATTAGACATCAATTTGATAATCACGTATCGATATATGGTTAATATTGGCTAATATTAAATGCGCATACATCAAATGAAATATGGGAATACAAAAGGGTGGTTTTATGGTCGGGGAAAACTTTGAGAGGGCGCTCGCGTCGAATGGCGGCGATTCGGATGTAGATGATCCCCGGCGTTGATTACCACCGCCCCCAATTCTTCGCGATTTTCCTTTTCGGCGCTTCACTTCGTTGCCCCCGGCGTTTCGTTTGTTCTAATGCGCATCCCATATACGAGCTCGATCGCCGCCTCCAGTTGGTTTACGTTTATATTTACGTTTTCGTTTGTGAAGGAAACGAGCCTCGCTGCCGTCATCAACATACACTCGACGACGACGATGGCGACGAGGACGAATGGAGCGCCTTTCGGAGGCGGCATGCGAATTCCGGATGAAATTCGAACCGGTAGGCTGGCTCTTCGGGTTTTGGCGAGGCTATCCGTTGCCTATTTTGCCGACTCATGCCAAACAAACGGCACTAGACAATAGAATATCGAGTGGAAGAGTGCGCGATCGCATACAAATAGAAAAATTCGCCGAGGCGAATCGACGATGGCAGTCGGTAATTTGGCACTTTCGCAAGGAAAAAATAAAGCGCCAAAGGAAGGAAAAAATAAAGAAATGGCCGAGCAATACAATACCTCTCGTGGGATTAGGATATACACATATATAAGGTGTTACAATTCAATTTCATCCAAAAAAACTTTCCGAAATTTTGAGATAATTAAAATTATAGATCTTCTAGTTCCAATGCAAAAACACTGTATTTAGAAATTATTGATAAGAAAAAGTCATGTGGTATTTGAAAGGAAATTTAATTATCTATCGAATGCAGTAATCGTAATCCTGATAGATTTTTAAATTTAAGAATTATAGGCCAAAATATGAAACAGTTTTGAAAGATATGGTATTTTATAAATTATACAGATTCAAAGGTAAAAAATTAATATTTTCTGTTAAATAATTAAAAGAACTAATAGATCATTTGAAAGACAATTTAATTCTCTATATAATGTACTAAACGTGATCCTGATTGATTTTGTAACTTCTGAATTATAGAGTAAAATTTGAAAAATTTCATTGATGATATGACTCTTTAAAAATAAAGATGTCCACATTCAGAGCCAAAAAATCAATGTTGCTTGTGAAAAAAATTAGTTAACTATTAGATTATCTGAAAGAGAATTTAATTCTCTATCGAATGCACTAAATGAAATTTTGATCGGTTTTATAATTTCTGAACTATAGTGTTAATTATGAAAAAAGTAATGGATGTAATGATTCCTAGGAAAGGGAGATGCCAAATTCAGAGGCAAAAAATCAAGATTTTTTGCCAAATAATTTGGCAAACTAATAGATATTCTGAAAGAGAATTTAATTATCTATCGAATGCATTAAACGTCATCCTGATTAATTTTGTAATTTTCGAATTTTATGGTAAAATCTGAAAAAGTTGACATAAGGGAAAGATATAATTTCTTAGAGATAAATAAATTCAAAGATAGATATCATGAATTGTTTGTTGATTAATTTAGCTAACTAATACGTCTTCTGAAATGAAATTTAATTCTCTATCAAATGCCTTGATTGTTATTTTGATTGCATTTCCAATTTTTGAACTATTGAATAAAATGTGAAATAAGAAGTCGATGCCGCGATTCATTTCAAATAAAAATATGCACATTCAGAGGCAAAAAATGAATGTTATCTTTCAAATAATTTAATTAACAAAAATATATTCTGAAAGAGAATTTAATTGCCTATTTAATGATCTAAACGTGGATTCTAATGGATATGTAGTTTTTGAAGTATTAAATAAAATCTGAATAAAATCACTGAGCATAAGAGTACTCATAAATTACAATTATAAAATTCAGGACTCAAAATTCAGTATTTTTCAAGATATGATTTAAATATGAAATGAATATTTTGAAAGAGAAATTAATTCACTAAAAGCCAGTTCAAAGCGACATTTAATAAATTTAATAGCTTTTTAGCAAAATGCGAAAATATCAGACAAATCATTTGGACTAAATGACTCGAGAATAATAAATAATTTGCTTCGTGAGTGACTTCCTTGGAAACGATAACACGAAACGAAATAAGTTACATGTGATGTGAAAGTGCATTAGATGTCCTTTTCGGAAATCTAACGTTTGAAGCCCATTTCCCGATAGGAAATCCGTGACAGGGCTTTCAAATTCGTCAAACGTTCGCGCAAAGTTTCGGCTCTTAATTTTCCAGCTGGGGGGACGTTCGTTCCCCAAAAGTTTAAAACCTCGACGTTGACATTCGCCACGTAAATGGGCACTTACGTGATTGTGTGACATTATCGTCGCAGACATTGCCGTCAAAACAGTCGAAACGCTGCGAAAAACGTACGCGCCTTAAGATTGAGTTACTTAGCCTGTCACAAATGGATACGTTTCTTCCTTCTCCCGGCTTCAAACCGGGAACCCGAACGGGGCACTCGTGAAATTCGGAGGAATTCGAGGAACCAGAGGAGTCGTCAAGAACCATCGAGCAAAATACGATGTCATACAAGTTGAATCGAAAAAAGTTTCACTACGACACTCGGAATTTAAGCAAGTGAAATAAGTAAAAATAACTTCATGTGAGTCCAACCGCACGAAAAATCGTCCGGACGTCTATCTTCCGGTTTGACGTTTCCGAGGTCTTATTTCGGTCTTGGAAGTTTCCATCCATCGCATCTGGTTTTAAGATGAAGATGTGTGTGTTTGAATCAATGGCGAACCAAATGAAAATTACTCGTTACACTCAGCAGCCAAACGTTTTATCAAAAAGTTCAGAAATCGTCAAATTTTCGTGCGGGGCGTTCGCGCCGATTGAATCAAACTAAGAACGGCATTTGCGCGGGCGAATTGCATTAGGGCTTCTTTTTCGTTCCGCCCGAAAATCCACGGCCAACTTTTTCGCCGGTCGATGAAGACTTTTTGTCATTTGCTTCCTCTCGAGAAACTTCCAGATTAAATTTCTTACTTTTTCCCCGAGTTTAGTTGTTCGCGATGTGTGCATATGTTCGCCCGATTCGAACCAGCAGCAGATTGAGCAAGAACTCTAATCGATAAATCGATGTCTTGATTGATTGAATTACAGATGAGATGAGATAATGAAATTTTATTCCTCATTTTTTTGTGTGTGCTTGGAATTGTTGCAGATTGAATACCTTGGACGATGATCGTTCCGGTGCCGAAGAGACTCCTTCGAGGACGAAGATAGTGAGTGAATGTCAGCAACGAGACAACGAAGTGTCGGAAGTGACGTGAAAAACATGCATTTACTGGAGAAATTCTTTTTGCGTGCTTTTTTCCTCGCTGTTTTTATTACATCAGGTGAGTGTCACGTTTGTTACTGTTTTCTGTGTTTCTTTTTTGGCGATAACTCGAGATCCATTCAAGCGATTTCCATTGTTTAGACAGTAAAAGAAAAGTCTTAAAATACACTTTTAGTTGGTGCTAAGCAAGATTCATTTGTTAATTTCGACTTCTATAAAAATACAATTAAAATTTTGAATGTCTCAAAATGATTTTTTCGACAATTTAATTTTTCTCTAATTAACGAAATAAGTAAATTAAACGAGCTTAATCCTACATTAAAGCCAATAAAATTCTCTAAAATTTGGTGTATAACATGACTTAATTATAAGTTTTGGTAATCGATTAATTACCATACAAAAATGACAAAGAAAAAAAGTTGAAGTTTTTAACATTCATTTTTTTATGAAATTATATCGACGATATCTTTGAAACTATGCGACTGATTTTCAAAATAAAAAAAGCAATAAATAGAGCTTCAAAAATACTATTGAAAACATTTTACTGATGAGATAAATAAATCGGGAAAAGATAAAAAATTCGGTGGAAAACTTTGAACTTCAAAAATAACCTTAAAATGACTGTAATCAAATAATGGCTTGTAGTTAAATAATTTGTAAGAATTTTCAAAATATTTTTGAAGATTCTGAAAGTTCATTAAATTTCCTTTAAAATCCATAAAAAATAATTTGATTAATATTGAAAATAATCAATTTTCTAAGCCACCAAAATTGTTTGATTTTCGATTAAATTTTACTGCAAATCATTTGTCGAAAAAATTGCAAATATTTAAAAAAATATTACGCAAAATTAAAAATTGTTAACAGCATATTAAAGTAGACAAAATATGCGTTGAAAAAACGTATGATATGAATTGATTATCGATTAAAAAATGTCTGTTATCATTAATCAAAAATTATTAAAATTATAGATGAAGCAAATTTCTATACCTAATTTCATAAATTGATTTTTTATAATCAAATGATTTAAAATTATATTTGGAATGCATGCAATTGACGAAATATTACAATTATTAGTGAATTATAAATTAATTGATTATTGGGATTAGTAATTTGAAGGCAATTAAATTTTTGTTTGACATTTACAATATGCTCGAGATTCGCAATTCATACATCTAATGGGATATTCGCAAATAGTTGTATTCAAATCGGTTAATTAACGTTAATCTTCGACATGAACAATTTGGGCTGGTTGTGCTCGTCCTCGGCTAATTAAACGGATTTGGGCCTGGTATTACACGAATGGTTCACATACGTGCATCCAACCAAAACAACAACAACAATGTTCATAGGCAAATAAATGTAACCTCCTGAATGGGCCACCGATGGTTTTGTAAATAGCGAAAGGCCCAATATGGGCATTGTTCCCAGCCGAATGATGGGCTGAAATATCTTTTGAATGGTACAGCACGCTGATATGGGCTCAGGCTCGTTTCTAATTAAGCCGATTCTCATTATGTACCTTTTTGTTCGAAACAATTGGATTTGATGATGGGCCCGCACGCCCACATTGAGGGTTTTTCATTGCTGACTGTCAGCACGCGCGTGCCAAAACATGGATCGAAAGCCATCCAGTTTTTCAGCTGGGAATTAGTCTGGATGCATATGTAGAATTGACATGTGAGTTGTTTTATTGGGTCATTGTTGAAAAAGAGTGGGTTTGTTGATGGGTTTAATGCCTTCATCGATGGGTTGATGGGTTAAAACTTTGTTGTTAAAATTTCAAAGTTTCCAACAACTATAACTTTTATATGGAATGTTATAAAAACTGGGAGATGTAATAATTTATGTGAGATACACAAATTATACAAATAATTTAATGTGATGTGGTTGTTGTGATGAATGTTTATTGCAAAATATTTGAATGAAAATTACAAATTTTCAATTTGAAATTAAAAATCAATGGAAATTCGGAAAGTAGTCGTGTTTGGTATCAAATGAAAGCAAATTAAATTTCCTATCGATTCATCTAATTTGTTTATTGAGCGCATTAGGCATATTAAAATAACGAAAACAACTGGACGATAGTGATAGTCAAAAATGATGTCATCAGCGAACTGCTACGTGAGTCACGAATTCGACCGAATGTTACCGATGTTTTAAAATTGCAATAATAAATTCATGGAATTAGTGACAATAGTCGTGTTTGGTATCAAAAGACAACAAATTAAATTTTCTATCTGTTCATCTTATTTATTCATTGAGCGCTTAAGACCTATCAAAATAACCAAAGCAACTGGACATTACTAATAGTCAATAGTCACATGATCAACTGACTGAACGTCACTCACGAAATCAGCCGAATCTTATCCGAATACAAATATTTTGAAATTGCAATTATAAATAAACGAAACCCAGAAAAATAGTCATGTTTGGTATCAAAAGAAAGTAAATTAAATTTTCTATCATCTAATCTTATTTATTCATTGATTAAAATAATTAAAACAAATTAAAAATTCCCAAATGATCCATAAAATCTTGCATGTAAAAATATTCATATGAAATGAATTTTAATTGATGCTAACTTTTTGACCACATGTCGAAAGCCTTGCAAATTTGGCAAGCACTTAACAAATTAACTCGAAGCAAACAAAAAACATTTCCTGTTTTGTCATTGGCGAAGAGGAAATAAACATTTTTCTCTGGTAGGAAACTGCCAAAAGAAGCATTAATACGAGCAACGTATGTAGGAGTAGCTCTTCGTTGATGAGAGGAGCAATGTTAAAATGAAAAATTTACGAGTGTTGTAAACAATTTTATGTTATTGCCACGCAATAAAAATATTACGCGCCGATTTATGCGCACAGGAAATGCCATCCATTTGCACATATTCGCATTGGTGCAGACAAAGGAAATCAGCAGTCCCAAACCATTATTTCGGTGTATTTATGTACTCAATTGGTAAATAAAATGAACATGAAGAATTTATCGAAAATCGAAGACTTTTAAAATGCAAAAATAAATTTAAGGAAGAATTTTACAATAAATTTTTGAAAAATAAATTCTTAGAGAAGTTGCAAACTTCATTAACAATTATTACATGACAAAGTTGCTATTATTGGCTAATTACATAAGTGCGAAAATCCCCGAAATATCCAAACATCGATTGGAGCCTTTGAAGCCATCATCATCTTCATCACAAAGTTGCAAAGCAAACAAACAAGCTTCTCCAAGCTTCGGGAAAAGCTCGAAACTTGCTCAATGATGTGGCATGCGACACCAAAAGCTTGCTGAAGCAACAAACCAACATTTATGATCGTTAATAGATGCGTGCATAATGCACCAACACACATACACAACTCGATGAAATGCATCAATTTTTTTGCGCGCCTCGTGCTTCTGTGCAAACATCACACAAATCTGCACAGTGCGCAGATTTCGGAGACGATCAAACAAAATGCAGCGTTTCAGCATGCGTCGTAAAACGAAGCCGATTTTGTTGTTTGCCGAACGAGCCGAATGCGGATATGAGCACGAAGTAAACACGAAGATACAATATCGCTGCAGTGTCGAAATTGCAAGCGCAGTTTTAATAAAACGATTCACATTTTGATTGTTTACACTGCGCCTCGGAATTTGCAACCAATGGAACGTCTGGCGCCATCTTACGACGATCGATGCGACGAAAAATTGAAAACTAAATTTGCAATTGCGAAGACTCAATCGGATCGATTCGGGAAATGCTAGGAAGTTGGCGATTGGGAGGTGTGAATATTTGCGAATTGGGTGCACAAAGTGAGAATTATGGCGTCGTTTCTTATAAATTAATTAACAAACGCCCGGACTCGCGCATTAAGCGCATTAGGAGTGTGCCAACCGAACGTGTAACGGTTCGTAATTATAAGCGATTCAAGTTGGGGGTGGCCAACCGCCTCCCAAGAGTTGGCGGTCTGCGCTAAAGAGATTTGCGAAATTCGGCGAATTTTCGCTGATGATGGCCTCCACTAAAGAGGAGCACATATGGGGGGTATTCTTGTTTTGTCGGAATCGGAAATTATGAGTGGTTCATGGAAATGTTCCATTTAGAAATGAAAGTGCAAATTTTAACGGTTTCGAGTTTCGAGTTCTCTGTGTTTTGAGGTTAGGGTTCTATAGATAATAATAGAGCTCTTAATTTGTATAAATATTCAGTGGGAATTTAACTTTTCAGAGAGGAAAATTATTTTTTAGTATTTGAAATTAATTAGAAATTGCCATGTAAAACAAAATTTTTTTCTGATTAATTCTAGTCAAATTTTAGTTTATTTATTGTTAATGAAATTTTTAAAAAGCTAAATTAAAAATTCTTAAAGGAAATAAGATGCAAATTCAAAAAGAAAATTAAATAATCAAAAATTAAAATATAGAAATGGAAATTCATTAAAAGAATAATATGTAAAAATTACTTTTAAATTAATTTCAAAAAATGAAAAAAAAAAGTTGATGAAATCATCAAAATATTTATGAATTTTTAGTTTTAAAAATTGTATTATTTTCTCAAGAATTGCTAGATTACAAAATGACAATGCAAAAATTAGTTTTCATTATAAATCTCAGAATTTAGAGAGAATTAAAGTCATTTTATCTTAATTATTAGAAATAAATAAAATAGAATTAACTTTCCTAAATTTCTGATTCAAATTTCATTTGAAAAAAAAAACAATTTCTTATCAAAATTAGTTAATAAAAAGATTAAAAATATAAATGAAATGTGATTGAAAATTCCGAAAGAAATAAAATGGAAATTTTGAAATATTTAAAATCATTAAAATTTCAAAAGTTTTCAATGATCAAAATCAAGAAATGTAAATTGAAAATTGACTTATAACTAAATTTCAAAAAACTAAATAAAAAACAGTGAATAACTAATGATAAATACATCAAAAAGATTATGAATTATTACACCTAAAATTTGCATTACTTCCTTGAAAATTTCCTGATTGCAATAATTACAATGCAACAATTAGTTTTGATTAAACATCTCAGAACTTATGAATTATAACTCGTGTCATATTTGCACACAAATATAACACATGCTGACGCTGATGATGATAATAGTTGACTTCAAATTTAGTTGCTTTGTTGGAGTGCTCACTCATTGCACTCACTTGCAAAATTTGTTGTTCTTGTCAAAGTGAAATCGCATGGAACATGGGACATTATTTTATCACGTCCTCCATCTCGTTCGCTCATAATTTATGAAGTGCCATAATTCAAGTTTGCGTTTACCACCGAAGTAAGCACTCGAAGACCAACAAACAACTCTATTATTAGTGCGCAGCGTACACCATTTAGCATTAAATATTTACCTCCGAAAACGGGAAAATAAACATTGCAGAAGATGACACTAAAAAATTGCTTCCTGTAGGATTTTGCGGGATGACAGGGAGCAGATGTACACATGATCATCCTGCGAAGAATATCGATAGATATGCAAATAGGTAAACACAGAGATTGTGTTTGTTTGCGCGTTTTGCCAAGGATGCGTGAATTGAGGAAACGGAAATAAATTCGCTGTCACTGGTTGATACAATACCAGTCACGTCGCTCATCGATACTTTTTCATTTCCCGCCCGATAGAAATCTAATATTTTATCCTTATCGATGGTTTTCTGTAAATTATCAGATGGGGCAAAAAATTAATAAGAAAAGTAAATGTACCGAAACAAAAAAAAACGTGACAGAAGAAGAACAAACAAAATATGTATGAAGGAAAATTATTTATTAAGTCCATGTTGAACGGTGTGGGAGGATTTATGATGTTTACTTGAACACAATAAAATAATATCGATTTCTGATGATGCTTTTTTGGCTAATTTATTGTTTTGTTTTGTTGCATTGCCTTGCCTTCGGTTCTTTTGCAAAGGGAAATATTGCGACATTGAAATGTCACCTTCAGGCGATCCTTGAAGATTTGAGGATCCCTGGGGAACTGTTTTTGGCAGATGGCTCACTCAGGGAAGATTTTATGATTTTCGAAATGAATTTACTTGATTTCATCTCAAATGTCGCTCTGATTTCGTAATGGGAGACTCAAATCAAGTTTATGATTCATTTGAAGACTTCCAAGTTTATTTCTTTATTGCTTTTGTTATAGTAAAGTTAGAAAAAATTAATTAGCATTTTTAGAGTGTGTAATTAAAATGTTTTTTTATAGTTTTATACATATGTTTTACCATTAGGTACTTTGTATTAAGTAATTATCTCATTATTTTCATTAATTAACTTACATCTAGTTAATTAAAAAATACTTTGATAAATTTTCATTGGATTAATTATTAGCAAAAAATTATAGTCAAGAATTTTTCTTTCAAATTATATTTTCCAATTTTTCTGGAATAACTCTATTTATAAAAGTCAATTGCATTAGAAAATTATTAATCCTTTGATAGTTATCGAACAGGCTAATTAACTAATTACAAATGTCTACCTATAGGGGAATAGTCATGGAACTGCAGCATAATAATTACTTTAAAGGATCGAACATGAGAATGAGAGTCTATGACTTTGTGAGTATTAGCATGCAGCAAATGAGTTTTCAAAGAGATGAAAGCACACATGTGGAAAGCTTTCCATATGCAACGATTGTAACATTGCATTTAATGGCAGCATGTTTTTCAAATCATAAAAATACTCCATCGCTTTTTATGCATCTCATGTGCGTGCTGCATTCGCATTTAAATTTGCAGCGAATATGCAGTTTTGCAATTCCTAGGCAGAGTATTAATTACCCGGTACTAATTGTTAATGAGAAAATTTATGAAAGTTGTTGCAATTATATTCAATTTTACATATTAATAAATAATGTAAAGGATTTTTAATGGTAACTTAGCTAGACTGGAAATTACATTGAAGAATGTTAAAAAAACAAGATTTTTTTACTCAATTTTGAGTTTTTTTGCAATTTCGGATATTTCTGAGTTCTGCAGATATTCGGGACTATGACCAATGTTATTTTTTCGTCAAAATACTATAAATGCCGTTTGAATCATCCAAATCGGTCCATTAGTTTCGGAGATATGAAAATTTTTGAAAACTCGAGCGATTTTAAGA
>JARJDZ010007560.1:0-69257 GCA_030264555.1 Aleochara sp. GC000083
GAGAGCAGAAATCGCGTTCGAAGAAAAAAGTTGAAAAAAAAGTTTGTAGCGAAAAAAGTGATATGAAATTCTTAAAATCGCTCGAGTTTTCAAAAATTTTCATATCTCCGGAACTAATGGAACGATTTTGATGATTCAAACGGTATTTATAGTATTTTGACGAAAAAATAACATTGGCCATGGTCCCAAATTCGTTCGGGACTCGGAAATACCCGAACTTGAAAAATGGGGTCCTAAAATGCAAATTTTTCGCTTTTTTCTCGTTTAACTGCGTGTAACTTTTAAACGTTTGCCATAAATATAATAGAATTACAATTTTCCAAAATGAACTACTTTATACTTTGCATATTGTCATAGGAAAATATATATAGATGAATGTTTACAAGAAATTTCAAATACATTAAACTTCTCAAGTTCTATTTCATCGCCTTATGAAATGATTCAACAATCATGATAAATTACAACTAATTACGCCTTACAATATAAAAAATCTAATTACAAATATCATTCAGACGCGTCAGCATTTCAGTGTTTTCAAAATACCAGCCGCAATCTCACTCGACTCGATATGCAGTGGATTATCTTTATCGAGCTGTTGCGCCAACGACAGAATACAATTCGTGAACATTTGCAAATGTGTCCTATCACCCGTGAGCCACACTCGTGGCAAAATAAGGCTGACTAGCTGCATCTTAGCAATGGCATCAGTCAACTTGCAAATTTTAATAGCGCTAAGAAGGTACCGATTTAGCAGCGACGTGATTGCTAGCTGTTTGAGCACCCCATCGTTGATCAGCCCCTGCCAGCTGGTGATATTCCTCAGCAGCTTCAACCCGCTTGCGAATTGCCGCTGAAAGAACGGATTCTTCGTTTCTGCGAAGCGCGGCATGATTGGAATGAAGACGTCGTGTTCGAGCGCTTCTTTCATGCGCTCTAAAACGACATTGAATAAATTTATCAGTGATTTGCTATCTGGACCCAAAGAAGGGTATTTCCGGATGTACCGACCGACATTTCCAACGAGCCGGAGGGTTTGTGTGCTCGACAACGGGTCCCAGCATTTCTCAACGAACTGCACGATTCGTGGAATTACAATTTTGTCGAATATCGTTGGCAGAAGGTTCAAATCAGGGTCTTTGCTCAAGGAATTTTCGGTTTCGTCGTCGTGCAAACCGTACAGGGCTAACGTCCGGTACCAGTCAGCTTTCTCCAGGTCGACTGTATCATTCAATGGGTCCCAAAGAAGGATGTGTAGCCGCACCAGAGGACTAACGACCTTCGGAAGACATAACGTCGCATAAGCCTCCTCGTACGCCGTCATATCCTTCTCGCGCCACTGCTCGAAGTGGATGAGGATGTTCGCAATGGAAGAGAAGTCTTCGATGACGTCGTCGAAGACTACAGCGGCTTCTGCCTGCAGTTGCTCGCGCTCGTTGTCGAACTGCAGCTCGGATTGCTGCGGCATTTCCTCGTCGGAGGACATTCCCTCCACGTGGCGTGGCTCCCCGGAGGTTTCTCTAGCTCGTCGACGACGTGTTCGTCGGCCTTCACGCTCCACAGCGCGTCTCGTCTTCTCGGCGTCATCGCCTCCTTTCTGCCCCAACGCTCGTTTACCTGAAAATCGTAACGGTTTTAAAACAATAAAACAAATGCAATACAGGTCAATAATTGTCAAAATTCATGTGAAATTCTAGCATGGATGAACGAACTGTTTTGGCTTTCGATCCGATTATGGAGGAGACAAATTCGTACGGCTCGCGGCCCTCTCAAGTCGGCCCCACGTCCATGACCGACGCGCAATTCAAAGAACTCATTGCTGAACATTTTCCGGATAGGAATGTAGCCACGAATGGACAACAACTTAATCCTGAGGTGGATTATTGTTTGGGGGATCGTGAACGAAAGATTGAGCATTTGTTCCTGGAAGCAATCGAGAAAGTTGAAGCGCTTAAACACCAATTGAATTATCGCGATGAACGCATCACGAAGAAGTACATGGACTGCAAGTATTGAAAGTTACAATGTGTAATAACTACTGTAATAATTGCTATTTTTAAATTTTGCAGCGAGGAAACGCCTTATTGATTTGTACATCAGCACAGTATGATAGCAACATGTAATTATTGTTCATCAAGTTGTTAAATCATTTTTAAATATATTTTGGCAGCCATTTTGACGTTCGTTAATCCTTAATTAATTTAAATCTGTAAATTAACCATAATAATTTCTCTACATATTTACCCAAATTTGTAGCTTCATCAGCCTGATCTCGAACATCCTGACGTCGTCGTTCAATCAACCACACAGACTTTCTACTCATCAAATCCAATGCTTTCTGCTCCATATTATTAATTACAGCAACCTTTTCATCCAAACATTCCACCAAATCAGTGATGTAGCCTCGTAACTCTTGATAGAATCTGAATTTCTCAGCTGCCTTGGGTGCAGCAATTTTCAAGCTCTCCAACTCCTCAGCTGCAGTCAGCAAGTCCCTGCGAACCTTCTCCAGCTGCTCCACATGCTTCTCCCTTGTATCATTAACATTATCGTATTGTTCACGTAGCTTTTCGAGGATGGCTTCTGGCGTTCTGGGTACTCCAGGCTCGATTTTCGTTGGCATTATAATTGGGGCCTTGGGAACTGGAGGTTGACCTGTTAATGAGTTGTTATAGTCTTGATAAAGTAGTTCCTGATTAAAGGCAGCTGCGGTAACGCCCTTGCGAATCTGTTGGTCCTCCCATTCGTTCATTTCCTGGTCTGATTCTTGCGCCTCGTAAAACTGTTCTCGACGACGCTCCTGGTCACGTTTCACAGGATTTGCTCCCATGTCGATGCGGTCCTCATCGCTGGCATCGTCGTCGTTCTCGTCCTCACGTGCAAGTCGTCCTTTATCCTCAGGTTCTTCATCTTCCACTGGAATGAAATCACCTAATTCTCTGGCTCGTTGTCGCTTTTTCCGCGCTGCATGAATCATAGCTGCATCTGGAATAGCGCCAGATTCCAGAACGCGTTTGAAATTGTCTGGTTTTGAGAATCTATGACTTGTATCTTCCTCTTCCTCAGATGATAAATCATTTTTGCCAGCACACAGAGCATCTCTTCCAGACAAAATTGGTGCTGGTGGAGGTGAAGGTATTTTATTCTTGACTACCAGGATTAAATCATCTGTAACTATTTCATTTGGTGTCTCCTTGACCCTATGCTCTTCCTCCTTGAGTTTTAACTCTTTGGCTTCCTTTCGCTTCCTCTCCTTTTCATACATCTTCATCATCTTCTTGCTGTACGAGGATTTCTTAACTTGAAACACCTCACCTTCCTCCTCAGTTTCAAAGCTGAGGAGGTTCTGCTTCTTGGGTTCCTTTTTAGATTTATTCTTAGATTTATCATCGGACCTGCTGTCTAATGGTTTTATGTTTAAATTGTGTTCTTCTGCATCTTCTTCGTCGGGGTTTTCTGAAAAGACCCGGCGTTGGATGTTCTTCTTCGGTTTTCTGAAGAGTGACATAGTTATGACTAAGATGTACTTAACTTTAATAACACTTTTAATGTTGGGGAAGGTTCATAAATGTTATATAAAGTAATGTAGTTTGTTTTCACTTAAAATTACAAATGTTGAGTATCCAAAACACTTTCAAGTTTGAGGTTAGGTTACAAAAATTTTACAAAGTGTTTCAAATACTCCAATTAGAATTAAATATCGAATGTTATACGAATCAGCGGAAATTAAACACAAAATATTATTCATTGGACTTTCATTTTATTAGATTTATAGTTGTAAAATATATTTTTTATTGTTATGTATATCATATTTTTTTGACAAAAATATTCATAAATCAGTAAAAATTAGCAACCCTGGACGATTGTTGTGTCATATAACATTAATTATTGCTGTAATCAACCCTATGAAAACAATAAAGAACGTATTTCATTATAACATAAAAAATATTTATTGCAATATCATGATTTAACATAGGCAACCCAAAATGCACAAAAAATTATGATAAAATAAATTCATAAATATTGATAATTTTAAGTAGATTATAGTCTTAAATCGTTGCTTAGTACATGCTGCATTGTCAAATATCCAAGTATAATTACATTTAACCCAAAATGCTTATCATTTGAAGATAGCAACAACATAATTGATTAACTAGCTTCAACAAATTTGCATAAAAACATCCCACATTAACAATAACTATTGAGATTTTACGTCCACAACATGACATAATATACAGTTAAACAATTGGACAACGTATTGAAACGTGTACGATTGCAAAACATAAAAATACCGTTAACACATCCAACGCTTCCACATGGAAGGGTCGAAACTCCACGGTTTGCATTCTTAATTTTCCATAGTCAGCATCATTAGCATAAACAATCCGGTTGCGTGCATTCGGATTGTGGCTGCGTTGTTAAGTGCTGTGTAGCGGGGCCACCGGTTCAGTTCAGTCCCCAAGAAACAAGAAGTTCCAATCATCAAAATGGCTGGTGGTGATAAGAAGGGCAGCAAAAACAAGAAGGAAAATAAGAAACCCAAAGGAAATGGACCTTTGGCTACATTTTATTTGATTGTCTACAACGTTGTACAAACATTAGGGTAGGTTCCAATTCATTAGTTGTTATACTTTAGTCATTTGCTGAATCATTTCAGATGGGGCTACCTCATGTACCAAACCATTGACCATTTACTGGATGTGAATCCAAACAAGGGAGCTCTCTATGACAAGGTGGCCACCACACTGATTATCTTCCAAAATCTGGCTGTTCTTGAAGTGATCCATGCAGCATTACGACTGGTGCCCTCCAGCATTCAAGTGACCATTCAGCAAATTGCTAGCAGAGTCATTGTTGTTTGTGGTGTGCTGATGATTACAAAGACACCAAGGGAGTCTATTGGCTTCATCCTGCTGCTGTTTGCCTGGGGCATCACAGAGATCATCAGATACTCAAACTATGCATTCAGTTTGATCAATAATGTCCCATACTTCCTGCTGTATTTGAGGTAAGTAGGCAATTAGGAAATTATGTTAAAGAAATGTTATTGTTGAATGTAAAACCTGTTTATGTTGACTTTAATCATGTGAAAAACTTGTATGCTTTGTCATAATTGATTTGCTGTGGCTACATACTAATTATTATTATTTCTGTTGCTAGATACACAACTTTCTATGCATTGTATCCAATTGGAGTGACTGGAGAACTTTTAACACTTTATTGTACTTATCAAGAAGCACAAACCACTGAATTTGAAGTTTCATTCCTGCCAGAAGTTAACTTATTTGAATATTATCCATATGTTATCTTGGGTATCATGTTGCTGTACATTCCATGTAAGTTTTTTCAAAAATTTGCTCTACCAAGTGAAAAATATGCTTTATATTCAATTACTTAAAATGTAATATTCCATATTTTCTTTATCTTAATTATGTTTCAGTGTTCCCGCAAATGTATTATCATATGATTAAACAACGAAGGAAACAACTGGGAAAACCGTCTACCAAGAAAACAAAGTAAACAGTAATTTGCATTTATGTAAACGATTTCATTGTCACTTGTTAAATATGCACTCGGTTGTATTCTGGGTTCTAAATATTTAATTAATAATTCATTGTAAAGTGGTTTTTATATTATGGATATTTGTCATAAAATATAAGAACATCTAAAGACTGAGGCCCGGTTTCACAAACGTTCCCTAAATTTTAATGATCATTAAAGTAGCTAATCCATGATTAACTGTCACAATTGTGTTTCACAAACGTTGACTAAATCCCAATCCTTAACTCCTATTGGCCGAATACATAACGAACGTCAAATTTAAGTATCACTAACTAATCAATGAATTAAGGAACGTTTGTGAAACCGGGCATGAGTGTCTTTATATAAACCTTATAATTTCTAAGATAAGCTAGCTTATTTTAAATATTTAAGAATCTAGGAATGTATTTTGCACCTTTCTTGAATATCGAGTTCGTGACTCGACTAAAGCCGCCTTTAATTTATTAGTTATATGAACTAAATTCGTAGGATCCGTCTGAAGTAGAGTACTCCTTGGAATGTTTTCATTATTAGACTTTAAAGATAAATCCAATGTTATCAGAGGATTTACTTGATGTCGTAACGAACGCGACGAAACCTTTACAGAAATCATTAAAAATTAATTTTACAATCATGTAATACTCATATAGTCATATCATTACCAGTACTTCAAATCTCCATTCTAGATTATTGTAATGATCTTCCTGTATGGACAATTTGCTGAGAGTTGCAGAGATTTCATTTGCCTTGGTTTTGTAGAACTCACTCAAAACTGTTTGCTGTTCAGCATTGAATCCCAATGTGAGGATGGAATCTCTGAAGTCAGCCTCACTCAACTGTAATGGGAGTTAATTAGACTACATTTAATTGTACTTGTAATCATGCAATATCTTACATTATGCTTGCAACAAATAAGTAGTAAATTCACCAATGCATAGACACAATTTTGGACCACTTCAGGCTCCACTTCCAGTTTCTGGGCAGCTGATTTGTATAATTTATTGTTGGGGCCATTATGAAGGAAATCTATGGACAGCTTACAGAAATCCACAACCACTAGAACATAAATATCGATAAAAATGTGAACTTCAATTCTTATTGTGCTTACCTTGTGTTGTTTGAGATGTTAACAAACTCAAATGTTCCTTGTGGTCATTTCTTAGGGATAGTAACATGCTTAACTTAATATTATATCCGATTACAACGTTATTATTCAATTACAAATTGTTGAAACACCAAAAATTTTAATCCAAATATAACCTAACTTTCTGAACGATTATTTACAAGGTGTCATAAAATATCATAAATCTTCAAAAATTATATTATTGTTATGAAAAATGCAGTGTATTTTCATTTAATATTGATTTTTGGGTTCTCTGGCATCATCAGCAATGATATAATAGGTAAGGTTTGCAAAATATTTGTGTACAAAATGTAATGATTTGTTGTTTTAGATTTAACGGATTTTTGCAACAACAATTTGAGTTTAAACTATTATTTAACGTATGGAATGGGCTTTATTGATGGAACAGTTCTTACAATACATTCTGTGGATAAAAATTGCATCGTAAACTTTCATTCTGGTGTTACAATACTAAAATCAAAAATTGTGCAAATCATCGTCATTGAGTCCCTGAAAAATTTAACAAATTCTCATGATAATGGGCATTCATCTGATTGTATTTTGGTAAATATGCAATTTGGGAGCTTTGCATCTTTATAAGGATGTATTTTATAGGTGATAGATGCAAATGGCAATATAATTAACGCTGAAAATTCCCTTAATGAGTTCGGTTTCTTTGCCAAGGCTTTTCCTGCAAATCGAACAAAATTGGTTCTTCATGGGAAGAGTTCCCCATTGAAATTAACAGCTACAAGTGCAAGAGGTGGGTCTCTAAATTATTCATCAATATGTTAGCATTTGATGCTAATTTTGTTGATTTTCAGGCATAAGAGAATTTGAAAAGTGCAAAGACAGCGAAACGATTTGTCGTATTGACCAGACTTTCGTTTGCATTGATAACGAACTAATTTGTGATGGTAACATTAATTGTGGAGAGATTCTGAAGCAGGATGAGTCCTCCCAGACTTGTGAACCAGGTAAATTCAGATCTTGGAGATTCAGAAACTTTGCAAATGAAAATTTGCAATTTCAGATAACCGAATGAGACAATTCTTGTTGGTGATGACGAGCACCTTGGTAGCTGCATTTATCCTGCTTGGATTGACCAGACTTCTCTGCACGTTCATACCGAAGATCCCAAAGTTCAATTTTCGGGTTTCAAGCCGGGATAATCGTTTGCTTCTAACAGGACCCAATGAGAGAATAACTCTAGCAACAAAAGACATCAAAGAAACGAATGTGAAGAGTGCAAGGGTGCTTTATCGAGGTCGTGCTAGTGGAGACTCGAATATTGATAACGACACCTCAGAAATGGAAATGCAAACGTATTATTATCCTGGTGATAATGTCCAGCCAACATTTACATATGAATCGAAGCGTTTAACAACGAACACTCCTGTTTTGCAACGACAAATGTACAATCAATACATCAAAGAGACTTTTGGAAGGGAAATTGTTTTCCTGTCTGATGCTGAAGGTAAACGACACAAGTTGAAGAAGGATTCAACAATTTTCTTCTCAAGTTGATCAAGTTTTGGGGGCATGGAATGACTTAAAACTTTATTTGTATAAAATATAATTATAGAAGATTACTGTATGATGTTTGTCAAATTTTCTCTGGGGCGTCTTCATAGTAACGATAATTTTGATATTTTGGGGTGTCCCTGTCTGTAATTGAGACAAACAATAAATAAAACTTGAGATTTGAAATTTACAAATGTAGTGTATAGAAGTAGACAGCCAAACAAACGTTGAAGCTATTAATGTGGCATAACATGACTTGGAAATTTTAAGTTAAAAAATTACCTTTTCTATGTTTAATGATAATTTTCCATTTGACCTCCTTATTTGCTTGAATATCAGACGTGATTTGATTCTGTAATTGAAACCAATTAGAATGCAACACGTCAATTACACCAATCTTACCAAAAGTAATTTTCCAGTACTTTCATCTCCTTGAGGACTTTCAATCTTCAAACCATTACTCGAATTATCATTGTAAACATCTTGCAGCCTCAGAGGGATCTCACTCTGATGTGAATCCTTGGAGAATCCTTCACTGTCACCTAAATATCTTCATTAAACTGCTATCAAAAACACAATTCAAGCTGTACCTCTAAAATAAGCTTCCTGTTCCTTCTTCCTTGCCAACATATCCAGGGTCTCCCTGATTGCTGGATCAATGTTCAGGAAGTCCTTCCGCCTCTTCGCATAAAACAAATCCGAATCACCAGCTCTCACATCATCTCCTTGGCAAAGATTTGTCGGCAAATGTACAGGAACGATATTTCTCTGGACAAATCAAAAAACATCAAACAAAGCTCATATTTTCTTATCAACCCAATACTCTACTCTTTTCCGAATTGATTGAAGGAGATCTAGGAGAAGGTGAACCGGAAGTATAGCAGCCCCTCATCACGGGTGAATGCCGGCTCCAATTTTGCTCACGTTCCAATTTGGGCAGCTCTGGAATTGGGTACATCATCTTCCTTTCTGCTGTTGGTGGCGTTCGATAGGTGCACATCTTCCTGGGGCTTCTCGAAGACTCGTTCTGCTCGTTATCACCGATTGTATGAGGTGATAACTGGCAATAGGAGCTGAAGACGATGGGCTTCTGTTCGACGCGCCTTTCGTTCAGGTGCTCCAATTGCAAGTCATCGTTGTTGGAGCATGTAAAGTACTTCTTATCAGCGACCCTCGTGGGGCTCTCACATCTTCGTACCGTTTTCACGGGCACACGCTTGATAACCAGTTTTTCGACAACGTATTCATAATGATTGTTGTTCTTTGCGTCGATTGAGATGCGAGACCTGGAGCCCCGGCAACAGCAAAGCCCTGACCGAATGTAATTTGATTTCTCCCTCGAAATGCTATCCTCGCTTATCACAAGCGATTCCATATTTTGACCGTTACAACCAGGATATTGTTATTGACAAATTTCAAAATTTCCGTCAGTTGCAATGGTCTTGGAATAGTTGATTTGCAATCAACAAGACATGATTTTGGGTGAACTAGGAATCAGGAAAAGAGACAACATTAATTAATCTTAATTGGTAGCTTTATTATCTTGTATTTCTTGATAAGGATGGTCTTTAATTGAGGTACATGTTGATAAGAATAGAAAGGGAAACGAATTGTCTACGGCTTGAGGATATAAATAAACAATTAAGGTCAAATTATATTGTAATTTTGTGGAATATTCATTGTACCTCATCATTAAGCATGAAATTTGAATGAAATGGTAATTCGTGTTAATCGTTTCGTGCTTAATGACTTGTACGCGTGAATTACTAGGTGTACCCATAAATTAACGTAAATTTAAGCAACAATAAATGTATAACAATGTTGTTCTAACTAAAAATTTCTCATCATAATTTGTACAATGTGCATATAATTCCATGCCCATAAACCGTTCCCAAACGAGGTGTAATTGCTTTAAATTGCTGCAAAACACCCGTTATGTTGCAAAACTCATAAATCTACTGCAGAAAGTGGGAGGAATCAAAAATAAATCCATGAAAGCAAACTTTTGCAGAAATTGTTAGGTTAGAAGGAGGTAATGGTAACAAAACGAACAAAACGCTGGCGATAGCTGCCTTAAACGGTGATTAATTGTGTAACAAATAACAATATGATCAATTAAAACAAAGCCAAGAATATGTGTCTCAGTCAGCCATCATTGATCAAAATAGTTTATATTAATCGCATCAAATAGCTGCAACTTTGATGAGTCACTCAGTTGTTTGGAGCAAAATGCAAATGGAAAGTGAATTTTTATGAATTTTATCTACAATCTAAGAAATGGAGCCCTCAAAAACAAATTACAGGTGAGTCTAACCATATTCACAAAGAGATATGCAATTAAATATGTAATTCTAGTAAGATTGATGAGTATGGGTTTGAGCGAGCTGAGTCATTCAACTATCAGGTGCATGATAAGTTCATGTCTGAATACCTGAGAGTGCTGGCAAGGAGGGCCAAGAAATGGGAGCAGTTCAATGATGTGCAGAAGCTGAAGAAATCCAGCACCTTGAAGAGATTCATCAGGAAAGGCATTCCCATCTCCAAAAGGTCAGTTGTATGGATGGCAACATCAGGGGCACTTCTCCTGAAGGAGGCCAGCAATGTCACCTATCAAGAGTTGAGGAGCACCATACAGATCAGCATGATAACAGAGATGATTGAAATTGACCTTCCAAGAACATTTCCAGACAATATCTACTTCAATAGTGACTCTCTACTTCCCAGGCAGCTCTACAACATTCTGGCGGCGTTTGCCCAGCAGAACAATGATGTAGGGTACTGCCAGGGACTCAACTATATTGCTGGTCTCATTCTGTTAGCTACAAAAAGTGAAGAGATCACTTTCTGGCTGATGAAAGCATTGATAGAAAATATACTGCCAAAGTATTACGTTAAGAATATGTCCGGCTTGCTGACGGACCTCTCCGTGCTTGATGAATTGGTGCGGATACGTGATCCCCAGGTTCACAGGCATTTAATGCGGCTGGGAATGCCTTGGGCTGTGACCACCACGAAATGGTTCATTTGTTTGTACTCGGAGGTGCTGCCTACTGAAACGGTGCTGCGCATCTGGGACTGCTTGTTTTACGAGGGCTCAAAGATTTTATTCCGTGTTGCACTCACGTTAATTAAGCTTCATAGAAATGCCATTTTGGAGACTACAGATTTGGCTGAAATTGTTGATTGTTTTAAGAAAATGGCTGCTAGTCCAGATGTAATCGACTGTCATTTATTTATGAAGGTAATGTTGTTGCTATGAAATTAATTGATGTTTAAATCATGTTTTTGGCTGTTGCAGCACATTTTTAAGTTACCTGGGAAACTGTCCAACACTGAAATTGCGCAGTTACGTCGCAAACACCGAAATGCCTCCTCCAAATAGCTTTGTTGAACAAATCTGCACTACTGTATACTCACCTCATGGTATTCAACTATTTGCAAACATAAATCTAGTCCTATATTTTCTACATTATAATTATTTTCTATATCACAATGCTACTTCTCAAATATTGATGAAACAACAGACAGTCAATAAAACCAATTTGTTGAATGAGTATATGTATTTATCTAATTAGAACTATGCTTTTCCATGAAATCCTTGGCTTCATTAATCTTGGATGCCAAATATGGTGAGCCACCTCTATCTGGATGATTAACTGCCATTACTTTTTTGAATGCATCCTTAATCTTTGTTTTATTTGCTGATGGGCTTATTCCTGTAATGATTAATAATTAGCAGGAGCTTTAAACATTACTGTTTCCTCACCTAATATTAAAGCAGCCTCTCTCCTATTCATTTTTTGATCAAAGCCACCCTTGTAGTATTTTGAAGTTGCCATACTTTCTGCATCAAACTTTGGTAAATTTTTCATTGCCTCATTTACAGTTTTTGTTACATTTGGCATTTGTCGAACAATATACCTGCCAGCGAATCCAACCGCTGCAAGCCCTAGGCCTGTTACAATTATGCCAGCCGTCTATAAACAAATAATCATAAATTATTAACTGGGGTCTCAAATTTAGGATGCTTTACGTACCATTTTCACCAAAATGGATCAACAAACAGATGTTTTCCTAACAAGTATTTAGATTCAACAAGGTGAAAAATGTTTTCAAAATATCGACTAGAATTTTCTCTGCATGTTCACGTTGTATTTGTTGTGACTTTGACAGTAAATTATTTATTTATAAATTAGAGGTTAACTAATGAACTTTGCACAATCCACCTATGGCGCTCCTGTTCTTTTGCCAAATTAATTGATATTATAATCAATTTTCATAGTTTATTAATAAAAGATACGGCATAATAATTATTAAATTCTTAAAGTTCCTATATTTGATTTTAAATTGAATTGGATGATAAGAATGTTACACAAAATACGGGTAGCGCTGATGTACATGTTGTATTCCTAAATATTTTAAGAAACCAATGTACTATTTTTGGAAGATTGATAGGATTGTTAAGAGTTTCGATTAAATTAATTAATTGTTACTGTTCTACGTTGTTATTATAATGGCTTTCAATAATACAAGTGGAGGAGAGTACTGGCAGACAAATTCATCAACAATGAACCAACAGCAGTTTTACAGCAGCCAACCTGAAATGGAATATACGCCAACTACACTTGGTGAGTTGTATCATATTAATACTGCCTCATTATTTGGTAACTGATTTATCCTTGCACAGATTTTCAAACTTTCAATAATGATAAGTCAGCCTACAACAATGGAAGTGAATTTATGGAATCATACCAGCAATCAGAATACCCAGAGATGTTCACTCCAGTGGCATCTGATTTTAATGCAGAACTTGATGAGCCACCACTACTGGAAGAATTGGAGATTTATCCTGATAGAATCCTGGAGAAGACCCTAGCAGTATTAAACCCATTTAGAAGACACAGCCTTGCTGATGATGCTGAGTTTTTATGCAAGCAAACAGATCTTGCTGGCCCCATCAGCTTCTGTTTTGCATTAGCCTGCTGTTTATTCCTGTCAGGGAATAAGGCACCTTTTGGCTACATATATGGACTTTCAATGATTTCCTGTTTGATGATGTATGCTTTGCTAACATTGATGACATCAGCTGCAGAAATATTCACATTAGCAAGTGTTGCTAGCATTTTGGGCTACTGCTTATTGCCTATTGTGGGTCTCTCAGTTTTTGGAATCTTTATGTCACTGCATGGAGGGCTTGGTATTGTAATGGCAAGCTTGGCTGTAATTTGGTCAAGCTTGTCAGCAAGTAGATTATTTGTGGCAATGTCTGGTGATGTTGAACAGAGGCCACTGATTGCATACCCTTGTGCATTAGTATGTGGGGTGTTTGCTTTACTTGTTGTATTCTGAAATTATTCATTTTGAAATATTTGTATGAAGTTAGGATTATTATCGATCAATCATGTACAATGGCTTGAATATCATGGTATTAATTTAATTCTTAAATGAAATATAAGTTATTTGACTGTAGAATAAATACTCTCCTCATTTATTTGGAAAGTGCATTTTTGATTATTGCAGAATATTGCAAAATTCAAATGCATTTTACTTTTTCTCTTTAAGGTCATAGGAAGGTCATGCATTAAAAATAAATGAGAGGTTATGTTTTCCCAGATGGAAACACTGAAACGAAAACAGTTATAATGTTGTAATCATCATATTTGCGTTAACTCCCAATCCCTGTTTAGTTTCCGTCCTCTGAGCGACACATCTCGACAATTAACGTCCGTCCCACGAAGTTAGAGATTTGCGTAATTACATGCTGACGTCAAATTTGTTGCCATTGGCTTGGGATTGTGCATTTGTTCATCATAAATATTATGTTATCTGCCTGCCTTGCTCCGGAAAATGTTACAATCGATCGGACGTGATGCCCAGGTAATTGTTGTTTACATTAAAACATATAAATAATGCTTTTTGCTGGAATTTTAGAGTGATAGTAATGAAGGCTTCACAAGAACTGGTTCGTTGAGGAGAGTGTTACCTTCAGGGCACAATAAGGAGAACTTATTTGGCAAACAGAATGAAGATCTCAATAAATTCTACAAGCAATTTCACCAGGAATATGTTATCCTTGCTGAATAGTAAGTTAAAATAGCTCTATATCAAGCAATAATTCATTTGTTTTTTTTCTAGTAAAATGGTGCAAAGTGAAAACATTGAAGGTGTTTATGTGATACCATCTCATGACTCATCACTAGGTAAACAACATTTCTGATAATATTGGGACAAATGCAATGTTTGGCTTGTTTTCAGTTTGGTTTGGTGTTATATTTATTAGAAGTGGGCCTTATGAGGATGGAATTTTTAGGTTTTTGATTCATTTGGATGAGATGTTTCCCAATAGTTTACATCCTGTAAGTAGATATGCAAGTGGAACAACAGAAAGCAGTTCAAATCTATTTAATGGTTTAAGTATTATATTCTTTATTAATTTTAGAAAGTTATCTTCCAATCAGAGGTATTCCATCCTGTGATAGACTCAGAAACAAATGTAGTCAATTTACTGGGGGCATTTCCCACATGGCAGAAATCAGAGCAACACTTATGGCAAGTGCTCAAATATCTGCAATGGATGTTTCAAAACATCGAGGCGACCGTTACACACGCCATCAACAGCGAGGCAGTCGACCTGCTGCAGAACAAAGACGAGGAGTTCAAGGCGAAATGCAAGGATTCCGTGCAGCGCTCGCGTGATAATCTTTATGAGCGTCCATCCATTGACGACAAGCATTACATCGTCTTCGAGGAGTATACACCCCACACGCACGATGCGGTGCGAGAAACAATGCTGCGACCGCCTCAGCAGCGTCTCACTTCGGCGGGGCATTCCTGGGTGAAGGAAGGCACGTTCCGTCCATTAACAAAAGAGCCTTCGCTCTCCGGGAGTACCGGCGGAGAGTCCTAAAGAATGCACGATTTAATAGACATTATGTATTTTTATAATCAAACGTTTTTCGCCCAAGTATTAACGCCAATCGATAACTTTATCTGTATAACGAACACGAGCAACAAACAGCAAATCCTATGTACAGATTTTACAAGCCAAGTTTTACTTAATAACTTGTACTGTTTTTATTATATTCACATAGTGTATTATTGTTATATTTATAATCGCGTGGAGATCGATGCAATAAATTGTTAACTTATTCAATTTCATTCTGAGGGGATTTATTTTGTCTTCAATATTTAAATCTATTATTGTTTATAATTTGAATCAGATATCTCTGATTTGAATGAAAAACTGTAAGCGTGCTTAGTTAGCAGAACTTCGGCACCTGTCAGATAGATATCGCCACTTATTCATTACCAAATTGTTACAGTATTAGCAATAATTAGTAATAATTTATACTGTTTCTTACTTGTATAGCCTTAATATTTGTAAATTTGCTTTGGAAAGTTAATATTTCATTAAAAAACAAAAAATCGGGTACTGTAAACTAGCGCCATTTTTGCACCTACGGTGTTTTTTGGTACTACATTTGCCAATAAAAATTGATAATATGCAATAATATAAAGAAGGATTGCAATAATCAAAGAACAATATAAGTTCCAATTAGATTCTGAAGAAATAAATCAACAATTAGATTAATTAATGCATCAGTAGCTTGGTGAACTTTGGAAACTAGCGCCATCTTTGCACCTAGGGTGTTTTTTAGTACTACATTTGCCAATAAAAATTGATAATTTGCAATAATATAAAGAAGGATTGCAATAATCAAAGAACAATATAAGTTGCAAATAGATTCTGAAGAAATAAATCAACAATTAGATTAATTAATGCATCAGTAGCTTGCAGAACTTTGGACACTAGCGCCATTTTTGCAGCAACGGTGTTTTTTGGTACTATATATGCCAATAAAAATTGATAATATGCAATATTATAAAGAAGGATTGCAATAATCAAAGAACAATATAAGTTGCAATTAGATTCTGAAGAAATAAATCTACAATTAGATTAATTAATGAATCAGTAGCTTGCAGAATTTTCGAAACTAGCGCCACTTTTGCACCTATGGTGGTTTTTGGTACTAATCTTGTCAATAAAAAATGAGAATTTCAATAATATAAACGCAAACTGCAATAATAAAATAAATAATATAAGATGTAATTAGATTCTGAAGATATAAATTAACATTAGGCCAAATTACTGCACAAGTAGTCTGTAGAACTTGTGCCTCTGTCATATAGATGTCACTACTTATTGATGGCAAAATTATGACAATATTAGCAACATTTATATTAGTAACATTAATAATTTATACTGCTTTTTACTGGTACAGCCTCAATCATTACAAATTCGCAGTAGAAAGTTAATATTTCATCAAAAAACAGAAGATAGGGTACTGCACACTAGCGCCATTTTTGCACCTATGGTGGTTTCTGATACTCCTTTTGCCAATAAAAAGTAATAATTTGCAATAATATAATCACGAAATACAATAACGAAAGAAGTAATAGAAGATTTAATTAGATTTTGAAGATATACATTAACATTAAGACTAATTACTGCATGAGTATCTTGCAGAATTTTCGTATCTGTCAAATTGATATCAACACTTGTAGATTACCAAATTCTTAAACAACTAGCAACAATTACAAGGATTTCTTATTTGTACAAACTTAGCCATTATACATTTTCCAATTTAATATCATTATGGTATGGGTTTATTCTTAATAGCTTCTCTAAACCACTTATTATCTAACTCATATATTTTTCCATCAAATTCAAACTTGGTGGGTGGATTGCTTTCTCCTTGTTCAAATGTAAAATATTTGCTAAATTCAATTGCTAATTTTGATTTTACCAAACCAATCTGCCCAACCCTCTCAGGAGCTGGATGATAAACCCTTCCAGTATCAGGCAACATAAATATTTTGCTTGGTTCAAATCTCAAACTTAATTCATCTGTGTTGTTGTATGTCAGGTGATATTCCAATTCACCTTCCTTATTCTTCTTCTGTATCACAGTTGAATAAACAATGGGATAGTCATCACACCTGACAAAATTCCTTTCTCTTCCACAGAGAGAAAGATATGGGAACTCTGAGTATCTTGTTGTATTGTTCCTCTTCAGTTGATTGAAAAAGAACTTGAGGAATTTCTTCTCTTTGAAGCAGGATGTGAAGTTTTTCATGCGTGCATCATCTAGAAACAACTGGATATAATAATAATATCAGATATTGCCTGTTGCTATGCTGTAATCATATATTATTCGTTTCTTCATCTATGGCTGTAATTACCATTCCTTGGTGGTCTATGTAGTAGAAGTATTCACGTATTTTTGGTTCAGGTTCTTGTCCTTGCACGTAAGATAGGAAGACCTTAAACCTATCATGCTTTTTGAGTGCTTTGAGTAAACTTGGCGAGTTTCTAAACATTTTGTAATTGAGGTAAACATGAAATGAAGTGAGCTTTGGACTAAAATTTGTTGGCCTTGACATAACCTTCAACTGATAATATTTGCTAGGAAGGATTTATTGATTCACAGCCATTTAATTACAGTTGAAAAATGCTTATTTAACATGTTATAATTAATTTACAATTAGATTATTTAAATTCTAAGTTTGAAATTAGGGATGTAACATAGTGCCCCCAGTGTTATGTGACAGGAACTCTAATAGCGTTTCTAAATTTTAATTAGCATAACCTTGGCAATGATAAAGCAAATTGTTGGAATGAATACTCATCAAATTTGATCATAATTATAATTAATTAGTTTAGTGCTTGAGTCATTTCTATTTACAATTGGATAAACGCCCTCTGTGACAGGTAAACTTTTTTGAAATCATCATTTCCCTTCATTTTAAATTTACACCATATTGTTCTAGAAAAAACGAAACTATTCATGTATGCAAATTATGGCACACAAAGCTCGACAAAAACCCGTGCAAATATCGCATAGCTAGATCATTGTCTAGAAACATCTAGCACTAAAATCATGCTGAATAATTGCTACGGAGATAAACGTAGCAAAATATTTGTATTTGAGCCGGCCACTATGCCGCTCATATATCGATTCAAGGACTATTATTTAAATAAATTAGTCATGATGTCATTAAAAACGCTGCAGTACGAGCCAGTGTTGCCAAGAATTAATCTCAAATGCCTCAAACAACACCGAGCAAATGTTGAACTCGAGCCGGGCATTTACCAGTTGTTTTGTGCGTCTGATACGATCAGGTGTAACGTAATTATTCGATAAAAACGCGGCGGTCGGCTGCGTGTCCCCGCAGTCGTCGGCGCGAGCTGGAGCAGTCGCCAGTCGCAAATCGCCGTCAGTAATCCGCGCACGCGACAACCTTGCTGACAGTCCGCGAATTCGCTCCGGCCGCTAGCAACGTTTGCCTCGTTCGTGCGCTTTTCAAGTCGACCATCCAGCGAAAATAGCAGCATTCATTTGCAATCGTACGTGAGACTGGCGGCGAATTTGTGCATGTCATAGCGCTTCGTGCACGCGTGCGGATTGTGCAATCATCCGTCGACTGGATCGTCGGCCTAACCTTCAAGTGCTAATGTTTGTATTGTGAGCGCAGCGGCCGCGAAAGAGAGCCACCCAGCAAGCAGCAGGTTGATAGAATTTTCCACTAGCATCCAGCGTGTCAGCGCAACCACCGCGCCAAGCATAAACCATGGGTCTGCTATCGATTGGCCAGCCGCTCACCTGGGACGAGACGAAGAAGCTGTCGCACCACGTCCGCGAACACGGCATCACCCAGTTCATCAACTTGTACAAACGGCTGAAGGATCGCCAAGGCGACGTGCTCAAATGGGGCGACGAGATCGAGTACATCCTGGTGAAGTTCGACGACGCGCAGAAGACCGCTCGCGTCTCTCTGCGAGCACCGGAGATCCTGGACACGCTGCAAGAGCGCGAGCTCGCCGACCCCGAGGGCGTGAAGTCGCTCTGGAGGCCGGAGTACGGCGCGTACATGGTTGAGGGTACACCAGGGCAACCCTACGGAGGCCTCCTCGCGCACTTCAACATCGTCGAAGCTAACATGCGCTATCGACGCGAGGAAGTCGAGGAGCTGCTGAAGGAGGGCGAGGCCATCTTGAGCATTACGAGTTTCCCCAGGTATGATGCATCTCTCATCCTCATTGGGCGTCAATTTAACTTGGGTTTGTTGTAGATTAGGCTGCGAGAACTTCTCGCACCCGGAGCTGGCGCCGACGCCGCACACGGGCGCCACCAGGTCCCTCTTCTTCCCCGACGGCGCGATCTTCCCGGCGCATCCGCGTTTCGCCACGCTGTCGCGCAATATTCGCGAGCGCCGAGGTGAAAAGGTCGCCATCAACATACCAAGTACGAGCGTAACTGATCAGCGCAAATTGCGCTCGACCTTGAGCGCCGCACGGAACTAATCGCTTGCTGTTTTTTTGTTGCATTTAGTCTACCGCGATAAGCGCACTCCCATTCCGATCGACGATTCGTACACGAAGGACCTGAACGCGCGACCTGATCACATCTACATGGACGCGATGGGCTTCGGCATGGGCTGCTGCTGCCTGCAGCTCACCTTCCAGGCGTGCAACATCAACGAGGCACGCACCCTCTACGACCAGTTGACTCCGCTCGCCCCAATCATGGTAAATCACCTGGTGAACTTTCAAATTTTACATCATGAAGTCCCTGGAATCTATGCAACCCATTTTACCTGCTTAGTTGATTCATTGTTTTCAAACAAATGATGAAAAATTATCCACACATCATTATGAATTATTGATTTATAGGATGGACTATTAGAAACTCGTATATGAATCAACAAAATCGACGATATAAACTATTTATCATAACCATCTTATAAATCAATAACCAAGAAACGCATAATACAAGTAAAATATTTATTGAAATAATTAATTTTTAGTTGGCGTTGACGGCAGCATCACCGTTACATCGTGGCTACATCGCAGACATCGACTGTCGATGGAACATCATCGCCAGCTCAGTGGACGACCGCACCGAAGAGGAACGTGGCATCAAGCCTCTGAAATCGAACCGATTCGTCATCAATAAGTCGCGCTTCGATTCGATCGATTCGTATCTGTCTGCTGCAGGCGAGCAGTTCAACGACGTTCCGCTTGTGTACGACAAACACTTGTACAACAAGCTACGAGACAACGACATCGATCACCTTTTGGCGCAACACATTGCTCACTTATTCATTCGTGACTCTATTTCCTTGTTCACGGAGAAGGTCCACCAAAACGACGAGCAGGACACAGATCATTTTGAGGTATTTCCCTTCTCCAACATTACTTTTTACCTGGTATGTTCACAAAACTAAAATATATGTTAAATAATTTGTAGAATATTCAATCAACGAATTGGCAAACGTTGCGATTCAAGCCACCACCACCGAATTCAACAATTGGCTGGCGCGTGGAGTTCCGGCCGTGCGAAATCCAAATTACGGACTTCGAAAATGCCGCTATCGTCTGCTTCATCGTTCTGGTGACGCGTGTCATCCTCTCGTTCAAGTTGAACTTCCTGATTCCGATCAGCAAGGTCGATGAGAATATGAAGAACGCGCAAAAGCGCAACGCAGTGCTCACTGAGCATTTCTGGTTCCGTAAGGACGTCTCGATGCAGACGACGACGACGACGCAGACGAACGAGGCGGAGAAGGCGCCCATCCCAAATGCGACCGGCACCGACGTCTACACGTCGATGACGGTCAACGAAATCATCAACGGAAAGGTACCTTTTAATCAATCAACTCCCCATTGATTATAACACAATCATCTATCTTTTAGAACGGTGAGTTTCCTGGGTTGATACCTCTAATCAACAACTACCTGAGCGGGATGGACGTTGACGCAGATACGCATTGTACTATTCAACGATATTTGAAGTTCATTCAACGTCGAGCTTCTGGTGAAATTCACACGACAGCAGCGTGGATACGCAGATTTGTCACCACGCATGAAAGCTATAAGTAAGTCTCGGCCATTTTATATCTATCGACGCCATTTTGTCCACATTTTGATTTGATTGCTTGGATTTTCAGGCAGGATTCAAAGGTGTCTGAACGCATCAACTATGATTTACTGCAGACGATCAAGGGTATCCAAAAGGGCGAGATACCCTGCCCGGAATTATTGGGTTATAATCCGGTATCGAAAACGGCGGAGGATATTCCGCCGGTGTTCACCAAAGTAGCTGGTCATTAAGATTACCTAATTTATACGATAAACCCTTATTGTTACGATGTAAATGAGAAAATGTGCAGAGATTATTTTTATACCTTGTGTATGGTAGATTGTGAGGATAGAAAACTGTTTGGCGCCTGTAGCTGTAGCAACGTGATGCAGTTTCTTAATTAACAGTTTAAGAGTTTATAGAAATGTTGTTTGCGAACACATTGCACAGGGGCGGCATTTTGCATTGTTTATTGTTTACTCTAATGCGCGTTGGTTCGCTGCAAACAATTCATCAGTATTTCGCACTGGAGTTGTAACTAATTAGTGTTTAAGGCATTTATCTATAGCTATTATGTATATACGATATATAAAAGCGAATGTATTTGTACACGCAGCATGGAAGCGTTTTATTAACTTCAATTTGTAAAATGGGCGTTGAATACAGATTCACGATTTTGCAAATTATCTCGATGTTGTCGCTGATGAAGTATCTCTGGCTGGCTTCTCAATTTTTGCACATATTAGAGCCACATTTGCAGCATGGCCACATTTCGTGCAGTTTTTCTTGTCCAAAAACATGATTACAGCTGCAAATGGGTGATTGCAGTGCATTCGTAGCCCATGCATCATTTTTCGCATCATTGCCATTGCTATTGAAGCAAAAATATGTTAAAAGTCATCTGGACAACAAAAAATTGTATTTGTATTGTGTTTCAAGGTGAAAATCATTTGCAAATTACAAGTGCGAGATTAGAAGTCATTAAAATGCCTCTAAACATGTGGTTCAAACGACAAATTTTCTGTTATTGCGCTGAGAAATTACAAAAATGTTGAAACATTCAATCTGAAAGATAACGTTCAAAACAAAAAATAAGATATGTATTTGTAAAATTCTATCTATCAATCAAAACAACTTCAAGATGCATTGATTTCATGGAACTATGAATTCCTATTGATTTACTGCCGCAGAAGTTAATTAATCATGTTTTATAAAAAATGAATGCAATCAACATGTTATTCGGTTGTAACAAAAGTAGTTAAGTTCGAATTGCGTTTGTATCACAACAAAAGCGACATTTATCGATTTCAAAACACCTCTTTTCGTAGAAATCTATATTTACTCACCTTGAGACGTGTTTGGAGATGTAAATTGATCCGAAACTATCGTATGAATCGTTGCACGGAATGATTTATTCGAAAACATGACTTAACTATACAAAAATCCATTACATTAACATAAATGATAATTACACGGAATTACAATAGTAAAGTACAACTATAGTTGAGGGTAATATCTTGATTGATTGGTAAAATTGTACTGGCGATATAACAAAACTTATTTTGTAAATTTACCGTTAAACAAAACAATGTTATTGTCATAATTGATGAAGTATAAGAACGGATGATCCACCTTCATTACCGTGCGCAATGGAGGAGGTCCTGGCATTGGTGGTCTTATCATTGTGCCTACAATATGTAAAAATCATCAAATAATTTAGTTCTAAACTTTTGAAAGATTTGAAAATCAAACTGTAGATGACCTACAGTACATCTGAGATTGTTGGTTGCATATATTAGGGTACATATTCAAAATTTCAAACTATTATTTCATATTATAACAAATGTTATTTATTCTAAGAATCAACAACATATATTCATTTAACAAAACATGTAAAGCAACATTAACAACTAATTACAATGTAAATGGGACTGGGATATTTTAGGGTTTGGTTAATTTACCAAAAAATGTTATTTGATCATTTACATCAAGCAGGAAAATTAATGGACGATTTGCCTTAAAGACCACAGGAGATCCTCCATAAATTTTGTCAAAAATAACATCTACAAAACCGACATTTATTAATAATAACAAAATATCATGTGGAACATAATTAAACGATGATGAGATTGTTATCTTTTTCATGGTTTGAAAGCAATTCTACCAGTGAATAAGATAAGTTGAGTTGGTTTATGTGCCATGAAATACACAAATTGATGATTTACATTGACGATGGGTACAAATCTGCCTGAATCACCAAAAGCAAATAGACCTATAATTCAAAAGAAAGTTGTCAAATTTTAGATTCGAAGCTTAATTAATTTGTTAATTATGACATACAGAAGTAATTTACTTATGAGGATTGAATGGTACATCCTTATTATTACATTTAATTGACCGAGTTGGTAATTCTAGCCACTGAATGTAACTCTGCCCATAAATAATCTAAGTTGAGTGGGTTTGTGCACCAAGTAAAACGCAAATGGATGATTCGCAATTATTTCCGGTAGAATTATAAGTGACTCTGCGACTATTAACACACCTACAACACAAACAACAAGAAACGCATTAATTTATGCAAGAATTGTAATAATAATTATAGATTTTGGATTTGGGAAAATTTCAAAAGATGTATTCATGGTTGCATATATCTGACATTTATTAGTGTTCATTAGTTCATTAGACGTACATCAGTGATATACAGAAAAAGAAAGGTATTTTAAGATTTACTTAATTTTCCAACAAATGCTATCTGAGAATTGGCTTTTAGCAGAAAAACAAACGGATGATTTGCTTTCATTACCACCCAACGACGCCACAAGATAACATTTCTATCGGCGAAACCAACAGCTAAAAATCAAATTTTAGGTTATGTTTGAGTAAAAAATCGCCGATCACCAACCAAAGGTTAATGGGTGAGGTTAATTATTCGATTTCATTGTTTTATACCTAAATTGTGGCTCGTGTGACTCTCCCCATGAATAATGGAAGTTCAGTTGGTTTATGCATCAAGTAAAAAGCAAATGGTCGATTCGCATTGATTGTTGGTAAGATCCTTAATGATTCGATTTCAATTGTTATACCTATGATGTGAAAATTGAGAAAATTTATTAGACAATTTATCCAATAGGATTGATTATGGGTTAGTTTTCATTTGCATTAACAATTTTCGAGACAAAAAATACAATTTGGTTGGGTTTATATACTTATTGGCAACATATCAAGCAATATTTCAAAATCTGTAACAAGGAATTTCAACAATCAATTTCATGTCTCACTATTTCTTGCTTGAATGCTCAAAGTATTTATTTATTGCTATAGAAGAACACATACAAAACTATTTGTTAGTTGAACTGGGTACAAACATCTAAATATGAAAATTCGGAGAGAGATTCATTATTCCCTTGTGGAAATATTCTAATTAATTAATTGATTTGTCATTTTTCAGGTTTGGAGAGTTTTCCTACAAAGAGGTTGGCATCATTCACGCGCAAAACGTAGACAAATGGATGATCAGCAATAAAACGAGGCTTCGGGTTTGGATTAAAGACTCCACTGAATCCTACAGCAACAATACCTAGAAATGAGATGGAATTAATTTTCGGATGAAGAATACAACGACGAAGAATCAGGCCACGAAATTTCCGAATCACCAAATTGAGAGAAATAGTAGATGGTTAGTATGTTTCTTTATTATTTTGCAAATTCCATTTTAATTGATTGAAGATATATAAAAACTATAGGCTACTTTCCATACAATTTGATATATAGATCAGCTATCATGTATCATACTATTTTCTAAAGACAATCAAAAAGTTTGCAACAATTTCTAAGCTTTAGTTTTCAAGGATCCCATAAAAACAACGTTATTAACGTGACGTATCATAAAAACAAAGGGATGATTAGCAATAAATTGCTTGGGCTCTTCCCTCAGGATTTCCGCTTCAATGGCATCCACAAACACAACTGAAATATCATTACTAATTAACAATTGATCAATTAACTTCGATCCTAAGAGCAATCATATTCTTCAAAGCTTAATAACTTGCTTCAATGAGTAGTGTATTTTAGTCTTGAAAGAAAATGCAAATGATTCATTATGTAAATGTAATCATGTAATAATTATTCAATCAGATTTGCAAACAAGGAGTTGGTGAAAATTTGGTTGCATTCGAAGGAAACCAATTTTCATGTCATTAATTTTATTCTAAAATTTCTACATTTGGAATTTAGCATTCTTCATATTTATTATGCCAATTAAATCCTGTTTCTATTTTTCAGCAGCAAATTTCCCCAAAAACAGGAGGGTGTCTTCATGACGCAATGCGAAGACAAACGGACGATCAGCAATGAATTTGATTGGATCAGCTTTGGGCATAAAACTGTAGCCAACCATCATGATGGCTGAAAAGTATATCATTATAATTTTCTTAAATGCAAATATCTTAATTTTATTTCAATGCTATTGCTACAAAATCTAACTAAATTTAATCCCCCTTAATGTAAAGTATTTTCAATGCAATGCTAAAACTTCTAAATTTGGAATTTAGCATTCTTCATATTTATTAAGCCAATTAAATCCTGTTTCTATTTTTCAGCAGCAAATTTCCCCGAAAACAGGAGGGTGTCTTCATGACGCAACGCGAAGACAAACGGACGATCAGCAATGAATTTGATTGGATCAGCTTTGAGTACAAAACTGGAGCCAAACATCATGATGGCTGAAAAGTATATCATTATAATTTACTTAAATGCCAATATCTTAATTTTATTTCAATGCTATTGCCAAAAATCTAACTATATTTAATCCCCCTTAATGTAAAGTGCATTAATCTATTGTTTTTTTCAGGTTTTGCCAGCTTTCCCATGAACAAATTTGCATCATTCGCGTGCAGGATGTAAACGAAGGGATGGTTCGCAATGAAACGAGGTCTTGGAGTAGGAAGTCGAATTGAAGTGGTACCGAACCCTATGATAGCTAGAAAATAATCGCAATTAATCGATTGGAGAGCGAGCAGACCTCTAATCTAAGATTTCTGAATGGTTGACAGCTTTCCCACAAAAAGATTTGCGTTGTTCACGCGCAGAAAGTAAACGAAGGGATGATTCGCGATGAAGGTAGAGCTTGGAAGAGGAACTCGGATTTCAAACGCAACGACACCTATAAAATAGCCACAATTAATCGATTGGACAATTGCTGAGCGTGCAGACCAATTAATCTAAGATTTCTGAATGGTTGACAGCTTTCCCATGAAAAGATTTGCGTTCTTCATGCGCAGAATGTAAACGAAGGGGTGATTTGCGATGAAACGAGGCCTCGGTCTTGGATTTATAATTGCACTGACAGCAACAGCAACAATACCTACAAATGTAACCGGAATTATTTAATTATCTATTAATGAACGAACTGGAGAAGTTTATTGATAAGCTCATGAAGATTTCCCGCAAAACCCAGCAACAACGAACTGAGATGACAAATCAACAGGGATTAAAAATGTAAGAACATCTTTTTGTCTATTAACAATCACCAACTAATTAGTACTTGATACTAAATAATTATCAATTCTAGGGATACTGATTTATCTGGAAACTGCTAATGGCTTCTTCAAGTTGCCAATAAATAGCATCGATCCATTCAGTGATAACACAGAGATAAATGGATGATTGGCCTTGAAAATTATGGGTTTCCTTCGATCCACTTTCTGGGCACCAGCCAATTTGATGTGAATTACTGGAAAAAGCAACATTAAACATTTGCACAAAAAGCAAATTGGATTATTTGCCCAAAATATCACTTCGAACTAGGTATGTGACAGAAGCTTCTTTTGAAACCATTAAGCAATTATTAAACGGCGTTGATAGTTTATTAATTGTAAACTTAATTATATGGGGTTTTGTTCATCTTACAGTTATGTTTAGAGTAATATACATGTTTTTGTTATTTTTGACAGAATGCTGCACATTTCATTCGGATGAATTCGACGCTTTGAAACTTGCAATTTTCCCTTTGAAAAGCACGACGTCGATGTCCTTCATCACAAGGGCATAAACGAACGGATGATCCGCCCGAAACACTGGACGATTAAAGACAAGAATCGCGGATTTGCGAGTCATTACGACACCTACAAAACGACATTAATAGTATCATCGTTTATTGCTGCGTGCGCAAGGCGCAAAGGAGGAATCATACAAATCTACATCCCACATGGAAACTACACGTGAAAGAAATGAGGCAACAAGTGAGTAAGAAATTTTGAATTTAATTAATCACATTTATTGTATGCAACCCACAATACAAGGCACGTTCAGTTGCCTACAATGAAGGCCGGAAATATGATACTTGCAGGCGGGAAATTCAAGAAAAAAACTACAAAATACTGATAGAGGCATTCTTTGGTGGTGCCAGTAGGGAAACTAGCAATTAGTTGTTGTCTGCGGCGTGCACTTTAGCGACAAACAGCACGTTCCCATTGTAACGAAGTAAGGCAATGAAACTATGATCAACTCGAACAATTGTTGGTGGAACTCTATATAATTGCATTGAGCATGCCACCATAAACATTCCTGCAAAACAACAAATTTTCGTGTTAAACTAACAATTTCTTGTCGTATAATTGCACGCCAATGACAGCTAACAATCAATTTTCATGAAAACAGAACCGGACGAAAAATTCATTGTCATTTGATATTTTCGGTGTTACCGCCTCAATTTTGAGTAATTATTGGGCCATTTTCAAGGCGTATGCAAATGAATTCAACTCATTAGCTTTAAATGTATATTGAAACAAGTATATGGAAGATTAATAATTAATAACAAAAAATAATTCATTAGCTTCTAAACATAGCTGATTATCTCACAAAGTGCTAATGATTAATTTCTGAATATTTTTCAGTATGTACGATGGTAAACTACTGAAATCAGTCTTGATTATCGTTTTAACAGCTCGGAGAGAAAAGCTCCATTGAATTAATTTTCGGGTTTTTGATTGAGTGTCCCCACAAACAGAGAATGCCTCTGATCTTCTTGCTTCACTTGCAAGAAAAAGACGAAGGGATGATTTGCGGTGAATCTCGGAGGAGGCGGTGGAAGACTCATCAACATGATTTGAATTCCTACGCATAAACGAAAGAAAATGAGCCATCTTATGCATAAATTACTAGCCTAGTCTATTCCAAATATTTGCGGTCGAATATTGATTTATTGGCGCCATGCCAGATAAGATATATTCGTTACGGGAAACGAACTTAATGTATGTCATGGCTAAAACGCGTTTTCTATGCTGGAACAACGAAACTAAATCAATTTCACGCCGAAATTATTAATTTCAGTGGAAAACTCACTCAGCCTTGAGGCCGTATTATATGCAACCCATCATACATCCACACTTTTGAAATTATCGAAAGTTGTGCAGAAAGTTTTTAAATCACAATTACATTTATTATTCGTTTCTTATCACAAAACATTAAAGCATTTCTGGTAATAATTATAATAACTGGCGAGTTTCTATCATACAAAAAGCTATAATCGACTGATTTTGAGGTAATACTTTCAATTCTCAATTTTGCATAGTTTCCCATGGAACAGCGTTTGCGCCTGGCTCTCATCATTTTGAGCGAGGTAGAAGACGAATGGATGATCGGCATTGAACACGATTTTGTTCAATATAATCGGCATACAGCGCATCATCATCACAGCTACAAATTGCCAACAAATCAATCAATTTTGAGCCAAACAGAAGCTTCACATACAGGTCATTTATTGGTTACTTGATCGAGAAATAAATCATTGACTTCGCGTCAATTTGGTCCACAATTAACGTCAAAAACAAACGACACTAGACAATTTTGTTAGCAGCATAAATGAGTATTTCGCATGAGCATCGCAAGCCCTAAAATTATAGTTCGTCGTGATCCATCACGAGGTCAGACTCTAGGGTCGAAGGTAAAGTGAGTTTTCCACCGAAGAGAATCGTACTCGAGTTTGTGCTATCAATTTCGTGATCAACTCTGTGCGAGATCATTATGTAATACATAAAAGATCGATTCGCTTCGAATATTTCTCTCGAGTCAGGCTCGCAGCATCTCCTCTTGCGTATGACGGCTAGAAAACCAATCGGTCACTAACGATAGGAGCATGAAATCGGCGCATACTTGCGATTTCCAATATCAAATTGTTTGGAGAGTGCGTGTTTTTGTTAGGAAGCTATTTTTAGTGTTGGAATGTTCTGTTTATCAAAGCGAGATTCTAAGTCTAAATCTATGTTCCAGAATGAATATGCAAGAAAGTAGCAATCATGTCATAACAAATAAGTTCATAAAACAGCCCCATAGCCCGAAAAAACCGCAAATTATTAGTAAAAATTTCAAATGTTTCGTGTTGAATTGTTAGTTGTAATTACGGCCACAAGCAAATTACAGGGATCGCACTTACCGGTAGCGGCAGCAGCCTCAGCGCCCTCTTCGTTGACTTCGATAAACGCTTTCTGGATGACTTTGCTAATGTATAACGGTTCCGGTTGTTCCAGAAGTCCAGAGAAATTTGCTCCTCCGCCGAAAGCTACACCCATTCCCAGCTGCGAAAATAAAGGATGCATTGGTAAGATCATATTTGATAGTTTTGTCTAATTGCATGCGATCGCCAGCACTTACGTTCTTGAGGGGTTCATTCAAAGGAAGCTCAGATTCAATCTTGAATTTTGGCAAGCTCAATTCCACTTCCTGCTGGAAAAGTCCGCTTGTGAGTTTGTTCATATCGTAGTTCGCCAATTTCTTTTCGAGGGCATCGATGCCTGTGCGCGATTTCGGCAGAACAACAATCATGCTCACAGCAGGATTTGCATAGGGCAGTTCAATGACCTGAGCATCAAGTTCCTCATCATCTTTGTAATTGTACTTTCCGGTGCGTGCCATCATATCGACATCAACGGTATCAGTCTCTGAGATGTAGAATTTGTCGGGGCGAGTATTCTCCTTGCGGAATTTATCAGCCCAGTTGCCCTTGAAGTAGATAGCATTGACGAGCACCAATCTGGTATCAGCATTCAGGTCACCCTGCTTGATCAGATCCTTGATCTTGTTGTTTGTCTTGCCCTCAACCCAGCCATTGATAGTGCTTGCTGCTGTGGGCTTGGTGAACTCCAAGTTCTCAGCATCTGAGAAGAACTGCTTGGTGGCAACCTCTTTGAACGTAGGCTTCAGAGTGTAACCAGTAGCCACATAGACCTTGTTGGCAATATTAAGTGTGACATTTGGGACACTGTTGAGCTGTGACATGATGTTGTTATAGCCATCAGCAGTCTTCAGCTTGTCAGGCACATCGAGGACCTTCTGGATTGCATTTGAGGTCTCCTCCTCCGATCCCTGGTAGACCAGTGAGAGAATCGAATGTAAGCTGATGGGTGAATAGATGAGGTTCTCGCCTGGCTTGGCCAGCTCCTTGTAGAGGTTTCCAGTGAGGCCGTTGTTGCCGGCGACGACTGCCTTCACGTTGTCGTTTGCCATTGTGGCTGATAGCGAGTAGAGCGTTGCTAGAAGGACGCAAACTGAAACCATGAACAATGTTATTGATATGACAAATATTTGAGCTTGGTGCATTCTAATGTATTTCCAAATTGATAATTTTAAACCTTAAATTAGCTGTTTCGCGAATTTTAGACATGTTATCAGTCTTGTTCGAATAATTCATGACAAATTTCACTTTTTAAATTAATATTTTGATGTTTTCTAGGAACCGGATATGTCAAACGTCAAAACGGCAGATGACCTCATGCAAGTGCACCGGAAGTACAGAATTTGGAGATTTTAAAATTAAACACAAGGCGCGGTCAGATAACAGCATTTTTCACCAGGTAAAAAAACCTCGATACATACTTTTAAAACGTTGAGACGTGAATGCAGCAAATGCTCTACGTGGACTGACACGAAACGCAACAGAAACGCGCTTCATATAGCGAAATATGCGCGTCTAATCAATGAATCAGCTATCGTGAAATTCCCGCAGAATACCATAGAACTTTTCTATACTTCCATTGAATAGGCTACATATACTAGGAAATTCAATTACAAACACTACCAGAAATAACAAAAATAATGTTGTTAAACTTCGTGTAAGTTCGATTTCATCCGTTTTATATCAAGGTCAGTGTTGTTTACGTTTAACTGCAAAAAATTTGCTTTTACGCCACTAATTTTCAACTAAGGCCTCAGAAATATTTTACAATAGTACGCAATTAATCATTGTTGTCGATTTCAGCATTATTTTCCGCGAAATATTGCATAGAAGAATGTTTGTGACGCTTGTTTATGGAGGGAAGCACCATACAGTCGAAAAACAGAACATACCCAAAATAGAAATGGCCTCATAATTTACTGATAACTTGTTAAAGTTTTTCCCAACATTCGAATGGATCAATAAGTCCCCAGACTTGTGGGCGTCTTTCTGCTTCGCCTCGCATTGTTTACGTCCACTCATATCGTTGGCAAATGTTGCACAATCATTGGTAATTTTTAATTTGGCAATGAACTTGGTGACTCACCAAGCAGCACAAAAAAGCAACTTTTATGATTGTTTATAACGGTATTATGTAACAGCTTGGCCAAAAATTGATTATTCGTTGCCTGTGATAACACAACTGACAAATATCATCTCATTTTGATAATTATAATTGATGACATTTTCAAAAAACACTATCTTCGTTTTGTCACTCAGGATAATATCTATAGCCAATTAGCAAACAAAAGATAAATTAGTTGCAATTTAAATTGATTAAGCTGGAAGTAGTTAGGCAATTACAAAACACCTCATACGCTTATCCGGTTGCCTATAGTACGACCACAAAAATTGATGGCTGTATTTTGGTTGCCTATAGTTACATCCGCCTTTATAATTTTTGATAATATTCAAATTGCTTCACGCATTCTTATCAGTCGTGGCCCACTTGAAACTTGATTTCCGACCCAAAATATCTCAAAATAATTCAAGTAAATCAGGAAACTTACGTGTAAAATGTGCGGCCATTTTGACAACTGAAGAAAGCACAACAAATTAACAAATGGCGTTGGTGGTGTTTGAAAGAAATGCGATCACTCTGCGACGATTTCGATGTTATGTACTTGCACGCCGAACGAAAACTGCCTTTGAGGTCCGCGATTGGAAATGCCCATGCCTCGAATGCTTGCTTTGCTTGCCATGACATTCAACCTGCTAATCAGTATTTTTCTCTCGTAATAGATCTGTTTGGACTTGTTGCCAATGGCCATGCATTTATTCATGTGTGCAACGGTTGGAATTCTTCGAAAAGCGATTGACGTGCTGTCCCAGGGATTTACCATCCATTATGCGCATTTTCAATGCGAAGAAAAGCCGGGGAGTGCCCAAGCAGGTAAATATTTTTTTTCACAACGAGGAGAGGAAATTAAAAATAAAATTATTTCTTTTAGAGACCCGACATCTTAAGTACCTGAAGGAGGATTAACTTCCAGCATGAAATGATGCGTGGAATTATACAAATGAAGGCGTACAACTGCGTAATGAATTTATTAGAGCTATTAAATTCGGAGACAGTTGGATTTCATTCATTCATTCATTCGGAAAACGCAATGACTGACAATGCGAATGAGAATTGCATTTGGTCACTCGAGATGGTCGTTTGGCTGCTGAGTGATTGGTATGTTGATGATGAGTACAAACAGACGAAGCACGAGACAAACAAGCATTGTCGACGACAACAACAGTGAGTACGCTTCCTTAATTAATGGCTTTAAACGATGTTAATCAGCCGTGCAATCTTCCAACTCCTACAACAATTTGACTCCCTTTGTTTTTTTTTTCCTGCAGCGTTAGCGTGGTCCTCCTGACCGGCATGCACTCATTGTCAGTGCGTCTGAGATGGTCCAACGCATCGAAAACTCCCAGTCATAACTCCAGTTTCATCCAGAAGCAATAAAACGCAAGGTGAAGATGACCCGACATTTTCTGATTTTCGCATTTTTGGGCGTCTGCTTCGGAGAGTCCACTTACAGCAGCAGCATGTATTACTGCTCGGAGAGTAATCCCCAGCCCCACGTTGACATCGACCAGGTGAGGCAATTAGTTTAGTTTATAATCACTCTCGTATATTGCCCAAATAATGAAACATTCGTTTGTTTATTAGTTAATGGGGATGTGGTATGGAATTGAGATCATCAACCATAAAAGCGACGCAAAGCATGAGATGCTCGTCGAAGAAGGCTGCCCGATTTTGTACTTTTCGGAGGATAGGACTCCCACGTCGACGCCGCGTCCGATGTATGGGGATTACAATTACCAGCAGAATTACGGATCGGGATATGGACGTGGATACCATGGACCTAGTCTCAACGTTTACGGGAAGAAAGAGGAAGGTAAATATGTCATTTGTCTCATTGTTACGTCTTCAACAACTTTCCAGTTGTTTTATGACCGCTGTAATTCTTATTTGCAAAGATTACGAATCAGAGATGCGTTTTTTCGCACGGATTTAAGTGGTTCACGGTGGTTTTCACATTTGATGTGTTATTCACCTTGTTGTTCATATCTTGTTTGCGACAATTGCCCGTGCAATTACGTGCGCTGCTTTTTTATGAATGCTAAATGATGATGATTCACGAATGATCTACAAAGATTGCTGATTCGTTTAAATTCTTTTATCTAGGCAACCAATGATGCGCTAACACGATGATTACAATTATGCAAAGTAATTTTTTAAAAATAACTCATGTAGTTTATAATTTGGAACATATTTTGGCTTATTAACATAATCAAATCAACAAAATAGGAATTTTAACAGTTAGAAAGTGAATTAGCTGCTTAAATCTGCCCTAATTTACATACAGACATAACTAACATTACGAAAATATAAACAAAGTCGGATATTTAATCGATATTGATTTAGTAATTAACAAATTTGTGTTGGCATTATGTCATTATTTGTAATTGCACATGCAAATTTAGCTTCGTAAATTTTGACCATACATTATTGCCATTTAAATAACCATATCTACGAAAATAGGCAGCTAATTGTTTGTACAAATATAAATATTAGTTGAATTTTGTATTGCTGTAGATGATTTTGCAATAGCTGCATTTGTAATTATGCAAATTTAAAATTTAATTTGTTGACCCTAGGCAACCAACAATGCTCGTCCTGTGATATATGCCAAAAATTATGAATATTTCATGATTTCACAAGCAAAATCAACAACTAATACAAATAACATCGCATTTAATGTGCAAATTTATACGGAAATCGTACCAACGAAAAAACAGACAAAAATCTGATCGTTGATTCAGCAATTAAGAAGTAGCCTAAATATTGCGTCATTCAAACCGCCGACCTTGGTGTCACAATTACAACACACCACAAACACTCAAGATTAAGCCAACTTTCCTTACATCATTAATTGCTGACCGAGAAACCAGTTTGGTCGGGATTAACGCGTCCAACAAGATAATTAAAGCAAAGATTACGCTCTTGCAAATATTCAAATTTTAGTCACAATCAGCAATTTATCTGAAAACTTTCTCATGTTATTTTTTTATTTTTTACAGATGCCTACATCTACACCACACAGAATCCGATATATTCGAGTGAATACCAGCAATATCACAATACGCCGCACAGCGAGCATGATTACACGGATCCGATCAAAAACTACAAGATGGACGAGGATCGACGCAACTATCATCGCTATCACGAGCAGATGAAGCGCATCCGGCTCCTTTGGGACGAACGCGGCGTGCCCACCGAATACTCCATCCGCTATAATGTCACCAAACCGGGCGTTTGGTTCACTTCCGGTCCGCATAACGGTAAGACGCCCGTCGATCGGCGAGCATCTTCTCAGAGTTGGCTGTCGTTGCAGGTTCCGCGCTCGAACCTAAATTCAACTACTTTGCAGGCACGATGCAAGTCCTGAAGGCGGTTGGCAATCATATGGTGCTCTCGTTTTGTCTGCAAATGCCCGACCAGCAGCTCTTCACCGTGCTGTTGTCACGTGTGCAGAACTTCAGCCAGTACGAAATTCACGGCGTGCACAGCATGCTTCAACGCTACGGATACCTGACGAATTCGATTCGGCGAGTCTGCACGTATAATGCAGCTCATGGGAATTTTGCGAGCGGTATCAACTATGTCAGTCTGCTCGTCCTTTTGATCGGGACGTTTATCCTGCGTTCGATTTAAATTTACGCGAAGCAACGCTCTTCGGACGTTGCCAGAAGAGTTCCCACTCGATGAGGAGCTGTTTATGCTGTTGAAACCGTAATTAAGGTCCCAATTAAGGTATAAATCCGTTATAATAAGTTTTTTTATATTAGGATAAGTTTCACAAGTTAATGGAGGCGTGCGTGTCGTTTTGAGGCGACATAACAGGACGTATTGAATTTATGGCTAGATTCAAAGGGTCAATTAACTCGAGCATCGTTCATTCATAGTTTATTTTCATTAATTCGTAGACGTCATTCGCTAATTAAGTTAATCAATACCATGAGTTGCGCGTTAGTGCTGATATTGACGATTAGTCATTCATTAAGCATGTAACTTAAGGCATGAATACGTTTAATTAGTACGAAAATCTCAATTTATTGCCTTAAATCTCAATTGCTTTAATTTCAAAATATTTATGACTCTTTGACGTCATGGATGCCATTTTGATATTGTGACGTCAATACCACTTATTGATTATGATAATAGTTGGTGATATAAGTTAGCTAAAGTTTAAATTGTCCCAAAATTCAATCAAAATCATATTCCTGAGATATTCAAACATTTCTTGGAGATATTTCCATGGAAATGTCATGAATGACGTATTGTGATCCTTCATGACGTCACACGTATCCCATTAACAATTCGCCAAGAAAAGTACATAAAACCACAAGAAGTTATTAACCTTTTTATTTTTAGGTATAATTGGAATTACAATCTGCATAAAATTCAGTGATATCGACGAAAATGACATTTGAAATGCGGAACGGAAGTGGTGACGTTCCCTGACGTCACCGACGTCGGCCATTACGCACGCGATCGACGCAGTTGTCGCAAGCAGTCCAACGGTGGCGTCGTCGTTGTCGTTGCCGGTGCGTACTATTTAAAAAAGCGGGCGTGCACGGCCACACAATACGTGAATGTATTTTTAGCGCACGACGAGCGCCGCGACGCCGCTAGCGAAGCGCGCCCCAGTGCAGCGTTTTTAGCCGCGGCGATGGTCTCAGTCGCGAGCGCCGCGGACGCGTTCCTCCGTGCCAGCCCCGTCGACGACGTCCACGACGCCGAACCGAGCGCCGCATCATCTCTGTAGCGAATGCCCCTGGCGAGTATTACACCTGGACATGTCCGATTTCGCCGGCGAGCCCACGAATACGGTGAGCCCTATACATTTTGTAGGTTAAGTCGGGCAGCACGCCCCCCACGTCGGCGATGACGGCGTCATGGGGCGCATTTCGTCCTCCATGTGCGTCGTCAGCCGGTGTCATTCACCTCGCGTCCCTTGAAACGCCATCGTTTTGCCCTTTTTGTTTCCTGGCGTGACCTCGACATCCGCGATTGTATCGCGCGCTTCCGCATGTGTCGCATCCGTGTGCGCGCTATTTGTGTGCCCCGAGAAGTTGGGAAAATCGATACGGCCACGTTTGCTTTGTACGGTTGTGCCCGTTTTTACCGGCTGTGCCGGCTTCCAAACAGTTGCATTCGCATCGTTAGTCATTTGTTTGCAACGAGTTGCTTTTGTTTTGTTTGCTACCCATAATGCCGTGCGAATTGAACGCGTTGGCGTCACCCTTATCGCGGTGCATTGTTTATTCGCTGCACGGCGAGTGCAAAAATAATGCAAATGATTCGGCGTATTAATTATAGCACAACGGGAATAAAATGTGCTGGTGCAGGACGTGCAAACAATGACAACGAACGGACATTAGATGCGTTAGTTTCTTGTACGTCATATAACGTCTCATACGTCACAATAGCTACCAGTTTTCGCGTTTGTTTGTTGTTTTTGGTGGAAATTGCACACATTTCCATCGATAAATGTATTTGCGTTCGGTCGGACACGGGTTTTATGGTTAGGGAATCTTAAAAAAAAACGCTTCAAAATAAACATCGTTTCAGCAACAAGATGCTTGATGCCGATGTGATTTATATTGCATATCGCGGCTGGCGGCGGCGGCTTCTCTTGCTAGGTTGTATTTTTAGTAGGATATTAACCGCTCTGTGCTACACTGAACTAGTTCTGGGTGTTCTCTTTGATGGCATTCGACAACAGCCCGAATGAACGTGTTTTTGATGACATAACCACAAAGATTGCCATCCGAAATTAGCTGCATTCAAATTGCATCAAAATTCATTGACATTGTGCGAAAATAAGTTATTTTACAATTTTAAATTTAAAAAATTCAAATTGAAGCGCCCCCTGGTGGTGCGATCACGGAACTACGAGCTAACTAACATAACCTCAAAATTTTTTTGATCAGCTGTCAGTCAATCACCAAAAATCAGTGCAATCAGTGATACTCACCAACAATGGTCATTTTATCTACGGCCATCTTATTGCAGAAATTATGGAATATCACACACGATAGAATCGAATCAGACGCAAACGGAACGCGCAATGCAATCTGGACGCGCCGCAAACGACTGCCAGCAATCGCGTATAACGTTCTTTTTTATTGCACTAGCGAAATGGATGGTGGTAGGCAGGAGAGCAGGTAATACCATATTTGTCATAAAGTACACAGCGCTGAATGCTGCGCGTAAAAATAATCAGCATTGAAGAGAACGAGTCCAGCCAAACGAGCATCCAGCGCGAGCATCTCGTGTTGATGCTAATAAAGCGTGAAAAACGTCTTTTGTTCCATGCGCTTTTATTGCGTTTTTATGATGTGCGCTTAATTGACTTCCAAGCAGTCTGAGTAATCGGGAACTTTCTCAGTTCATGCGTTTTGATAAGGGCTTTTCATTTGTTTCGTGTCATTGAAACAAATGACAATCTGTCACCAAAAGTTGACAAAATGGCCGACTTTGCGAAAATGCCATGATCATAATGTTTATAATTATTCGAGGGAATTAACGAACAATTAACGTTCATGTTGTTAATCGCTGCTGATTAATGAAATATTAATATGACAGAGACCACAAACCGGTCAGCCAACTGGTTGGTAATCAAGGTTGCGAGTATTACACGGGAAATTCCCATTTATCGATTACCGCGTTGTTTATCGCGCTCTATCATTGAAATTAATGCTTTCCTGTTATTACTTTTCGCTGGTGCTAAGATTCGCACGAAACGAATGGCGTAAACAACTTTATTATTTTTCGGTTGCTTCGTTTTACAGATATAATCCGAGATGGCACTGGTGATGCTGCCGTGCGACCTGCCCTGGTGGGGCACGGTGCAAAAGCAGCTGAAGAAGGTGTCCACGACGAAGAACACAATGGAGCTGATCGAGATCATGAAGAGGATCCACGATATGTGCAAGTAATACCTCCACTAATTGCTCAAGAAATCTGTATTTATTCGCATCATTTTCTGCAGTATAAGTCTGGATCCTGATGATGATATGCCCGATCCACAGCAGTTTGTTGGCCTGCTGAACTTCCTGGACAACGATCTCACGATCAAGGAGCGCAGCGACTTCCTCACGCGAATCCTGCCGAGTATGGCGACGCGTGCGAGTAATTTACGCCAATATCGGCCGAAAAACGGGCTGCATTTCAGTCTACAGCAGCAACGTAAGTTCTCATTTTTCGCGTCTTTATGCCCTCATGATAATGGTAACAATTTGTAGCCGATTCCACTGACTTGGACTACAATTTGGTTGCGTCACTGGTGGCAAACGCGTTCTTCTCGACGTTTCCAAAACGCACGGACAAAACGCACCCAACGCTGCAGAACTTCAACTTCAGCGATTTCTTCCGGCATTTGAACGAGCCATGTCAAAAGGCGAAGTTACGCAGTTTCCTCAAATACTTTGATTGGCTCGATACCGGCGACAATTCCACAGGGAGCATTAAAATAATGCGACAGGTACTTGCAAATTTCATGAATTAGCTGACATCTTAAAGCACGATGCTTTTTCAGGTAATGTCGAGTAAAGAATGGCTTACAATAGAAGACTGGTTAGAATGTAGTTTACCATTATGTCCGCTGCACATAAAACACGAAGGGAAACTGGAGCGCGCGCCCAATGATTGCCTCAACGTTTGTTTCGCCTCCAACAAAATCGGCGGAAAAGTCCTCGAAGGAGGAAACACACAGGTATACATTCTATCTTGCAGACGTGGATGTGTAGTTACCTAAATTCCGGGGTTCAATTTTAGGAGTCCATCACCTTTTGCACCATCCCCGAGGTGCTCTGCACGCTGCTCAACGTGGAGGCGCTCGAGGACAACGAAGTGCTCACCGTCGACCACGTGCGGCGCATCGCGCGCATCGCCGACCCCAAGCAGCGCGCGCAAATTGAGGCGCTCGACACGCATGAGGTATGTGCTCGCGGAAGCGGGGGAGGCGGCCGCCCCTCTTCCACGCACACTTCTATCTAGCGTCTAGTTCAGCAAAAAACATCCCATTATTATATTCTCTAGATTACAATATGTTGTGTAGATGCGGAAGACTATTCGAAGCTACCTCTAAGCCAGTACGAGGAAGACAATGTGCTCAGAGAGCTGAACAAGTGCCTGCTGGCCTACCAGCAGAAGCAGCACGCGCCGGCGGCGACGACGGCCGCTCCAGGTGCTGGTGCAGCAGGGCAAGAGTCCCGTGCCGGTCGTCGTCTCTCGCCGATCGGGGAGTCGATGTCGGTGGGGTCGAACAACGAGGTCTCTGCGACGGTCTGCATCCCGCTCATCAAGGAGGAGTCCTGCAGCACGACGCGCAGCGGCTCCCACAGCCCCATGGTAGACAATAACAATATTAATGATATGAACAAACTGCGCGTGCAGCTCGAGTATAGTCGTCCTCCTGCTCAACCGAAGTTTACGACTAATGAGGCGATTTTGAACAATCGACGTGGAAGATTCATCGTTCTCGGGTCGTCAGGGGAGTGTTTACCTGTGAAGAGGCGTCCCATGGACGAACAGAGTAATTATTCGAGCTGCACTGAGTCCGACGATGACGAGGAGTTTCACAGTGCTAAAACCAGCATCGATGATGGTAATTTTTGGTACTCTTCATCTCTTTGATCGCTTGTAAAATGATTATTTACAGAAAGCGATGACGAAGAGTTTCACAAACGTTATAGTATCGATCTGGAGTCACCCGAAAGACGACACACTTTTGCTGAAAGACTTCGCGAAGCTCTAAGACGTGAAGCATCGAATTTCACCAGCTCATCCGAATCAGGATACGCTGTAGGAATTAATATTACAGGTTCAGGATTAACGGACCAAGATATCAAGCAAGTATTTGATAACATCTTCAAGGACAATTCTTGTCAACTAATATTTTCAGAGTACGACGTGCAGGTTCAACCGGATTCATCCTGCAGGAAGACTCGCTTGACGAGGACTTCCTCAAAGAGTCCCTCGACCAGGAGCGTCAATGGATCGACAAATTCCGCAGCAAACAATCAGGACTCTCGCGCAAAGAGTCAAACCGCTCCTCCGAGTACAGTTTCAGCACGGATTACAGTTCCGAACTCGAGGAAGTATACGACCAATTCTCCAAGTGGCTGGACGACCCCATCCTCGAGACGGATAAGGGCACCAAGCGTAAACTGGACGCACGCGATTTGGCAGTCGTGCAATTCGCCGGCTCGATACTAAAACGCACGCTGAGCGAGTCCTTCGCTGGCGTATCGCTCACGGATGGGTGCACCTCGGCGGGGACGACGCCCACAGATAAGCGCAACAAAGTGGTGCTGAACGCGAAGTCGCTCAGCTTGGAGTTGGCGCGACACAAGCACCGGCTGGCCGCGCAACTGGTAAGCACAAAAATGCTTTTTGCTGCTCTTGTTGCCTCACAATCGTCATCATCAATTTCGTTTGTGCCGTTTGTACATTGCCTATCATTACTTAGAGTCGCGCTGACGAAGAGGGCGCGGACCACGCTGTAGACGATGTAGTTAGCGAGCGCGCCGTCGACGACGACGATTCGGTCGCTGTTGTTGACACGCTGACACGTAGTGATCCACCCAGCCCACAAACAAGCCATTGCAATAACTCCAACCAGCGCAAAAAACTCAACTGGGTTGCCACCTGCATTACGGCAGTTGTGCAAACGTTAGAGGACATTGCCGTTAATGTTATCCTGCCTCAGCCTCCGCCCCCAACGCCAGTTACTCTTACTAATCGGAAGGTAATGCGTGTGTCGCATGCAGCGCCATCACTAATCAACGATAAATATGAACGTTTTCAGTACAAGTAATAGTACTAATTACCCGATTTCGCTGGGTTTCATCAAATTTGCATCAAACCTGTAACATAATCAGGATAACGCGTCAATACTCAACCAGTTATACAACTGGACTATATGCTACTTCATACACAGTCTAAACTATAGGCAACCCTTAGTACTCCAATTCAAAAGTTTCATCAACTGATTGTTTGCTTTTTTATGATTTTTCTTATGTTACAAGTTCTACTATTACCATTAATGACTCGTATTTAGCACATACTAAAACTAATTGAATTTTTTAGCTGTCGCAAATTGCTCAGAAACCCAAAAACGGATTAAAACCCGTAGCGACTGGAAATTGGGGCTGTGGATCACATCGTCATGGTGAGGTCCAACTAAAAGTGGTCATCCAATGGCTAGCTGCAAGTGTTGCCGGCGTTCCATCACTTTTATATTACACCTGTGGCCATGTTGAATTGGCCTCACTCGATACACTCTATCGAATACTCAGAGACCGCAAATGGACGGTCAAGGATTTAACCGAAGCGACATTGCGTTATTCGACGCAAATGATCGAGGGGCGTAATGAGAACGCGACCCTCTTCGAGGAGCTCATCGGAGTCGAGCGGAATGCGTGACATTAGCATTCGCGTAAGGCGACCTAATCAAAACGTCGACGTAGATTTGGAGGCGAACTCATGGGTAAATGCAATTCTATTTCTATAGACATATTTACAACAGAGAATCGAATTAGAACAGAAATCAATTAGCGCAGCATATCGTAGAACGTAATTTAGGTGTCACTAGCGAATTGCAGACTGCATCCTTTGAGTGACTTCAAATTTTACGTAAAAATGAGGGGAATTCCAGCTTGCAATCTCTCCAAACGGTTTTGCTTGTGGGTCGTTTGTTTGGGGAGCATTGCAAGTGGAATTCCCGAATGTTAAATAGTTCCGGAAGTCTTCCTCGAATCAAACAACCGATACAAATAGCACAGTGAGATACGATACTGCAGCCTTATTCGTTTGAATCAAACAAAATTCGTTTCGACCGCCACTGTTTTTTGATATATTTACGACCACAGCATATTTTAGACACAGAACTAGCGTTATACAAATAGAAATACTAATTAAGCGTTTAAGAAGCCAGCTCTGAGCTGTAAAAGGATTGTTAATGTTCTGGATTGTGATGATGCATCATTACAACTATTATTTATAAATTAGAATATTGTCGCAAGTGCGAAGATGTCGAAAACCTAAGCCTTGTCCTTCAGAAATTATTTTGTAAAGTAGATTTACGAAGTGAAAAGAGGAATATCTGAAGATAACTTTTTGATTTGAATATCATGTTAACTCCAGATATTTCTCCCTTCACAATATAAATAGTAGAAGTTAAAAATGAAAGGGAGTGACGTTGGCAATTATGATTACAGAATATTATATTTATTAGTTATTAATTACAAAATTGCGATAACTTATGCGTATCTCAAAAGAACATGCCACGCATCCTTCGGGATGCACCCTGCCGGTCGTATAAAATATTGAACTTGTTGACGAACTGATTCAGATCGTTGCACCCCTTCGTAAGAGTCCCCAAATAGGTCATCAAAGCGACATCATTGCATTGCTACAAAATTCAAACAAGTAATTAGAACGCATTCAGCTATTTGTTAAGCGCGAATACATACATTATAGAAATCCTGCCGGAAACGTGCCCCCTGCAACAAGGGTAACCTGTGACAGAGGGCATAAGCCTCTCGCAGGATTTCATGATTCTTCGGCAACTGTCCACTCTGCACGGCTTTCATGTTCTCCAGGACGAGCTTCACCCGAGAATGCAGCATTTTGATGGCGCTATGTTGAGCAGTGAGGTGTTCCGCGACCAGCGAGCTTTCCCCCGCGTCCGTAGACGACATGCGAGCAACGTGATCGACTCCAATGCGCTCAGCTTCCTCCGTGGCCAACGTATACGTGAGAGGTACAAATAGCATGGTTGCTTCGCCGCCGATCAGATCGATTACGGATTCGTAGAGGTTCACAGGTAAGTGCTACAAAATAATTTCTTATTGCACTTGCCCAAAATCACCTTGGGGGGACTCACATCAATATTCTTATCCAATGGGTTGAGTTTAAGTAGAATTGGTGACTCATTGATTTCACAAATCTGTTTGTGGATTTTGATGTCCTGGGCATTTGCTGCATCCCCTATTCTATACCAGCCAATGAAGTCCATATCACTGAATACTTGCTTAACTAGAAGCAATACAAATTCAATTAGTTTGTCCCATAAGCAAGTTCAATGTAACCTTACATTGATCTTCCTTCATATTGTAGTATTCCCTATCTATGATAATATCTTCACCAACTTCATTGGACACCAGCTCAAAGGAGTTCATTATCTCAATGTTTCGACCCTTTTGTTTGCCAATTAAGGCCCCTAAAACTACAGTTTCTTATTAGTATTTGATTGGCAAATCACATAGATATACTTACCATGCTGGGTGCTATTTTGTGCCCTTGATCTTGTCCAATGTTCAGACACATTCATGATAACTAGAGGATGAAGTGAGCAAGTAACGGAACCGATTGTGCCTGAAGAGGCCATGAAGCTCTTGTCTGGCTCTGTGGTGTCCATCGAGGAGTTGAGCTTCTCCAATGCATGTGTGGACGGATTCGATGCCATCTCGACATCCATGGTTTCTTGTTTCGCTGAACTCATTGCAAAGCTATCTATTATGTTTTTCAAGTTAAATATCACCTATGTTTCGTGCAATTGAAATTAATTTGGCGAATGTTTGCAGCAAGATCTTATTTTGCTTGTTGACAGTTGCTTTGGTTATTTGACCCGGCGATTCGCCCTTGACAGAAATGAGATTTTTATTTTTCTAAAAGGTTTTGATAGCAATTTTATTGACTGAATTATTATTTAGTTAACAATTAAGAATATTTCAACATCTAGTTAGCATTGAACAACATAAAATATTTCTTTGCAATAGTTAAATTGGTTGCATACCTATTGGCAGGGAGTAATGACATTACTCCCTCCCCGGAAATAACCTTGAGCTAGTGATAAACAGATGTCTCTGCTTGAGGTAAGAATCCTGCAGATTCCTGCATTACCATGAAAAATTCAAACTGTCACTTTTATAGTGAGTAGCGTCAAATTATGGTGTCCTTATTTCGTGCAACAAATTAAGTAAAAACAATTAATCCATCAGTCCAATTAGTGTAATTTCGCGCATTGGTAAGTTCAGTTTCATCTTAACTTGTAATTGAACCTATAGAAATCGCCAAATATCAAATTCCCACTTTACGTGCGCAATCAGTAAAAAATGCATATCATGGTTTAGAGACATAAAATTCTATTCAAATATATTATTAAAAGCGTCTTAAAATTACATATTAATCATTTGAATGCATACATAGAACTTTGCAATTAATAATGAACGAGTGTTCATGCGTGTAACAGTTGCTCCAATAACCAGCATTATATTACAAAAACATATCTCAATAGTATAAATTACGCGTAAATCTTATCACTTTTTTTTCTTCAATGCTTCGAATCGTTTGGTAAGATCATCAAAATCGATATCATTTCCCGGTGCATCTGACGGTACGGAAGGCAAATCCGGAATTTCCGGGAAGATCGGAGCATTCGAGCGTGGTTGCGGCACAGGTTTATCAGTTGTTTTCTAGAAAGAAACCACATGAAACAAATTACTCAATAGTATGTATGTAATCAATCGCGAATCAATTACTTTAACATTGTCATCAGAAGATAAGAAATTGTAGGATGGTGGCAAATCCTAAAATTAAGTAATTAAAACATGCAAACTCAAAATAATGCAGAAAGCGACTTACAAAGTTTACATTATCTTCTTTCGCCTCATTCGGTTTCTGCTCAGCTTCAGAAGTTGGGGGAATATTATATGAAAACGGGGCTCCATACGGATAGGTTTGTGGCGGCGGGGCTGATGCATTCTCATCATTAGCCCCAGGTGCAGGGAGCTAGAATCAAGATTTGTTGTAATGAAATTGAAAATAGTTTGAAACATAACTTACATTGGGGTAACTGAAGGGTGTAGGCAATGGGGGTGGTTGTGGGTATCCAATAAAGCCATATGGCATGCCACCGCCCCCACTACCACCACCCCCAAGGTTATTCTTGTTGTCCTGGCTCAAATCAATCAGCACACCTTCATCCTGCATCACTTGTGGGTCAGGCTCATATGAAACATTGAAGCAGCTGGCAATCTCAATCAAATACTTCTCAACCAGCTTCTTGGGAGGGCTCTGAATAGACATTTTGTGCTTCAACTTTGCACTCACAGCTGCCTCAGTCTCAGCTCGACAATTATCTGCATACTGCTTGCCATATTTAGCTGTTAATAGATCTGAGACAATCTTCAACTCTTGTATGTCAGCTTGCAGCCTTGGTGCCACCCAAATTAAGCTGGCAACTGCTTCAGATAGTCCCTCATCTAAATCTTTCATTTGTGTAATTAATCCAAAACGCGCCAACAGTAGATCACAATACATTTCAACAACTTCCATTGCCTCGACTAAATAATCTTCCCTGAAAATTGATATATTTGCACTTTGCACTTACAAAATTGTTTTGTACTGACCTAATTATGTGTTCCACACGGATTTTTGCGCGTTCTGCTTTACCCTCCCTGAGAAAACTGGCAATTTCATATCTGGACTTCTGTGCAAGTTCTGCCTTCTTCTTTTCGAGTAACTTCAGCCTGTTGATGGCCAACCTCAGATGAGTTTTCAGCTTGGTATAGTTCGGATTGCTGGAAAACATTGTGCAAAATGTAACGTTAACTTGATAAAATGAACTGAATTTATTCTTAGCACTATATTTTCTTAATTAGAAGATTATTATCAATGAGGAATGACTCATGGCCATTGTATCATCGACATATTTATCAAGGTTACGGGAAACCAGCTGATTACTGAATTGAAAGTTATGTTTTTTGAAAAAATTTGGTGCAATTTGTAGTGTTTTTCATGTGGATACTTACTATATGGCCCTATGATTATCAAAAGTATCCATTAATTTGTTTATTTATAAAAGAGTCAAATTTGAAATTACAAACATCATAATGACAATAGGAATACAAATATTAATTTTCAAATCCTAAGTTTTGTCTGCGAATCATTCATTTATTAGGAAATCTGGAGGAAAAATGTGCATCAAAAAGATTTTGCAAAAATTATTAATTTATGAAAATCTTTATTACAAATTAAAACGTTATAGGCAACCCATTAAACATAACTATTAGTGGTGTTCCTTTTAACTGAGCAATTTTGAAGTGTGTCAGTTTTCACATCTTGCAGGAAATTTTACAAGTAATACTTCTTGTTAAAACAAAATTTATAACAAATTATTTTGATAATATGAAGCCTTTGTGAATTGCAGATAATTTCTGCGCAGATTTCTCTGTTTTTAGTAATTTACTATGTTGTTCTCAAACTTGCTCAGTTTTTTTGTATAGGAACACTACATTTGTTGCGTTTCCCGGTTAATCATAGCACATGCGCAGAAACGTTCTCGATGACGTTAACCTAGAAACAAACAAACCGTTAAAGTCAGTTAAATTTTGAACACCTCGAGAACAACAACTGTGATGTGCCAAACGTGCTAAATGTTTAAACAATGAATCCACCGATGAAGATGTCCGCCAAAACACCACGCCGAGAGAAGTCGAATTTGTCATCGAGTTCAGAATCAGGTCGGGATCCAGTGAGTGTGTTTTGCAGAATCAGAAACCTCACCGACGAAAACGATGCTTCTTGCATCAAGCTGATATCTCCCACGGTGTTGGCGCTCTCCTGCCCCAGCGACGCGAAGCTTCTTCGTCGAGACACACACTACGAGTTCAAGCACATCTTCACATCATACGCATCCCAGAAGGAGGTGTTTGACCATGTCGCATATCCACTACTTACGGATTTGCTCAAGGGAAAGAACTGCCTCTTGTTTACCTATGGAGTTACTGGCTCTGGAAAGACGTTCACGCTCACAGGAGACACATATAATCCGGGCATCATGCCTCGATGCATCGACACCATCTTCAACTCGATTGGAGACTTCCAGGCGCCGAAATTCATCATCAAGTCCGATAAGATGAACGGCTTCGAGGTGCAAACGGAGGCGGACGCTGAAGATGATCGCCGACAGGAAAGCCGCCTGCTGGCACGCCAAAAGAAACCACGGTCAGATAAGATAGCTTATACAAATGACGGTCTTAAAATTTTAGGCATCAACGAGACGAATCTGTATGCGGTGTTCGTTTCGTACATTGAGATCTACAATAACACCGTGTACGACCTGCTGGACGCGAGCACCGGCAAGGAGTTGCAGAGCAAAATCCTCCGGGAAGACTCCACCAAGAATATGTACGTGAACGGCGTCGTCGAGGTCGAAGTGAAGTCCGCATCCGAAGCTTTTGAGTTGTACCACTTCGGGCAGAAACGCAAACGCATGGGACACACTCTACTAAACGCTGAGAGCAGTCGCAGCCATTCGATCTTCAACATCCGCGTGGTGCAGCTCCAGACGGAGGCGCGTAACAGCCATGGGGATCTTGTCATCCCCGACAGGAATTTCATCCAGGTGGGACAGTTCAGCCTCGTTGATCTTGCGGGCTCAGAGCGGACGAACCGCACGAATAATACAGGTATGCGCCTGAAGGAGGCGAGCTCCATCAACAACTCGCTGATGTCGCTGCGGACTTGCATGGAAGTACTGCGAGAAAACCAGCTGCAGAACGCCAACAAACTCGTACCATACAGAGACTCCAGGTTAACACTACTCTTCAAGAACTACTTCGAAGGTGAGGGTAAAGTCGAGATGATTGTCTGCGCAAATCCGTCGGTGAAGGATTACGATGAGAACCTCCAGGTGATGAAGTTTGCCGACATGGCTAAAGACGTACGCGTAACGAAGGCGGAGTCACGCTACACACCGTATAGAAAACCCCAACGCGTCGAGATGAAGACCCCACGAACAGCCACCAAGTCATCTGCGGTGAAGGTGAAGACATCAGCACCGCTCGTCTTCGGCCCGAAGATCCCCAAGTTCAAGCTGGACCTGGACAACCTCGACGCGTACGAGCAAGTGCTCAACCGCCTCGAAGACGTCCTCAACACGCGCAAACAGAAGAGCCTTGCGTTCAACCGCGACCTACACAATAAGGAGCAGCACTTCCGCAAGCGCCTCGTCGACGTCGACCAAGACTACACCCTGAAGTGCACCGAGCTGAAGAGCGTGCAGGTCCTACTGAAGAAGGAGCGCCGCCGCGCGCAGAACCTCGAGGTGAAGGTGCTCGACATCGAAAAGCTGTGCGAAAGTTTAGAGGGTAAGAACACACAGCTGGCGGATAACATGCGCAAGCTGAAGACGAACCTGGACGAGAAGGACCTTAAGCTCAACCAGAACCTGCTCGAGCGGCAGAAGCAGCGGCAGAAGATGGCGCTCAAGCAGGAGAAGATGAGCCACGAGCTGGAGGAGAAGCTGCGTCGTCAACGCGAGCATTACAACGCCGCTTGCTACGCCAAGGATTTGAAGCTGCAGAAGGTCAAGGCGCTCATCGATCAGGATGTCGATCTAGACACTGATGTCGACATGGAGTCGCCGCCCGTGGAGGCGGTCCAGGTGCCCATTGAGTCGTCGGTGCAGCTGCCCACGAACGGCACACCGAATATTCAATCGATACATAGTGGACGTAATCGAATTGTAGTGTCGAATCGACGACGTTCGCGTTCAGCTGGTGATGTCTGGCTGGAGCACAACTCCGTGAAGCCGGTGCCGTTGGGTACCGTCCTCCAGCCGACCATGAAGAAGCGGAAATCTGTGACGCAGCTGAAGAAGGCTGGGGATATTACGCATTCGAAGCAATCAAAGTATTGTTTGATTGCCCAGGAAGCGGATACTGATGGCGAAATTGAGACGAAGGTCTACAAAGCGGACATTGTACCCACCTGTGGAGGTGGTGCCCAAGTGATTTTCAACGATGTGGAGCGTCTTCGTCAGGAAAGTCCCACAGGAACCCCGAAATAACTTCCTTATAATTGATTTTTATACCTTATCGATTTATGCAAGATTTTCTACTCGTATTTTTATTGTTAGTGATAATTTATATTTTTGTACGTACGAAAATTGTACATTATATGGTATTGATTAAGTTTTCCATGTAGTTTAAGAATAAACTATCAAATAGCATTTTAATTTCATAAATAATCATTGGAAAATTTTTCAATGGTCGTATCTTATGCAACCAGTGCATGGGGCACGTGTAAAACAAGTTGCCTAGAGTAAAAATTCATGTTAGGTAGGTTGCATAGAGTCTACACCGTAAATGAAGCAAATATTACAATGGCAGTTATATTTCCGTTATTTAAATGAGGTTGTGTTTTGCAGCTCCTCGTTTCAGACAATTTTTGTAGTGTTTTGTGATTTTAAGCAATTGTAATCATCACTTGTTTTCCGCAAATGACATTGCTAGGTTGGCATAGCAACGTCAAAGTTGTTTACCGGAAAATCGAAATCAAGCCCACGCACAAAACGTCGACGCTCATATTTTTCCGTTTCATTATCATTTGTGGTGTAATTCCTGCGTTTCCACGTAACATCGAGCAATAAAACTAATGTGCGAATGGAAGTTTCCGTAATCAGCGTGGAAAAGCATATAACCTCCGAAAAGCAAGGGTTGTGCGCGATGGCAATGTAATGTGGACAAGTTCATTCCACCCGAATAATGAAATACGTCCACATGTGAATGCGTTTTGTGGGTTTTGTGACGACGATGACCATGAAAATCAAACGCTGAGCATATCAAGGCATCGCAGTGCGCTAATGCCTATCAGTTCCATCCAACGCTTGCGGCATGATCAGCCGCATAAAACGCAGCGACAGTCATTTGTTGAGTTTGAGTTTGTTGATTCCCAAAAAAGCGACGCCAAACAAAAAAACAACCGAAGTCGACGCATCAACAAGATAGCAAAAAACAATTGCAATGTTTGCAAGTGACAGCGTTCGCATATTGTGACAAATTATTATAGCATTTTACACCACAAATGAATCTCTATTTTTCAAATCGTTTTTGAACAAGAGTGCAAATGTGAGTATAATGTAGATGATATTAGGGTTGGCTTGCACAATTCGCTTCATGTTTCGCGCTGTAATTTCTCAACCCTCGGCTGACCTTAAATGCAAAATAATTACAACGATTTGTTTTCTTGTTTTAGCGACTCCTCGAAAGGGCCAACGTTTTCAACGTTCACCACACAACTTTGGCGAGCTCCATCGTCGGTTTGCAGTTGGAGAATTGACTGAAGCTGCAGGATGACAGTCACGGGTCGAGATAGGGCTCCAGAGGCCACTCTGCAGATTATGATCGAGGACAAATCGGGGCCAAAGGGGCAGTACACATTCTCCAGTTCTCCCCGGGCGCTGTACACCAACCGGAAGATGGTACTTCATGGGTGAGTCTTGATTGTTGTCTTTTCTTTCCCACCATTTGGTTGACTTTGCAATTTGCACATGAAATTGCAATAGACCCCAGCAGGCAACCTGATTCCTAAGTAATTACTTAGTAATTTGTTGTTTCTGCTTTGTGAGTACTTGCTACTTGCTGGAAATGTGACCTATACATTTTTAATGAGGGCAGAATGAGTCAAAAGCGTGTTTTATCGGTTTCCTTGTAAGCAGTTCGTGTTTTCATTGGAATTTGGATGTTTTTTATGGGCTTAAATATGGTGGGAGCTTATCCACTGTATTAAATGATTGTCAGGGTTTATTCTTGGTCATCGAAGTCGTATAGATCTGCAATTAAGCGATATGTTAATAGTTGATGATATGATGACAGAAAATTACAGATGCTAGGTTTACATTTCTTAGGATAATCGTATTAGTTAAATTGTCGGTTAATATAAACCGAATATAATTTTTTGATTTGATATTAAACGCTTCGTGGTCAATTTCCAGAAATACACACTCAAGTTATTCGGGTTGCCTATGGTAATTGCTATAGATAGATTTCTTATACATTTGACGATGGATTGAGAATTTTGGAGCACATTTTAAGAAAATTAATTATCATTCTATTATGTAATGTTATTGAATGTCAAGGGCGCTTCCTTGTTGTTGTCGTAACGACTTTTGCATTAGGTAATTATCTAGTGTCGATTTGTAATTAACCCTCGGAACATTAATCGCTCGTACGCCGTCCGCACTAATTACATCTTGTCATTCGATAATGCATTTAAATTGTTCTGTTCTTCAAGTTTTCCTAATTGTTATCACTGAAATGAGTAATGCGACAACATGCAATGTAAACATAATAATGTCCGGGACTCCTACAAATGCAATTTTTTACGTTAATTTAACTTCGTATAAGTTTTAAACCTTTGAAACTTTAATGCTTTTATGAGTTTTAGGAAATTGATTAACACAGTTCTGGCCTGCATAAAAATATTTTGTTCATAAATCAACTTCCAGTCTGATTTCAATGTGAGGTCACTTTGAAGCACAGGAATGAAGACCTGGGTCACCCTCATTGGCCCCGGCCTATGGCAATGCATTCAATTGTTAACCCAGATTTTTGTGACAATGTGGTGCATATCTAGTGCATGCTTTTACTGGACTTTGGTGCTCCACTCTGAAAACCTGTCCCAGTTTTGTTTGGCCCCAGGTCGACACGGTCAGTTTGACTTATGGCTTTATTGCTTTCATGTTACAGTGGTGCATACAATCGTTGTTACATTTCATGTGTTGCTTGCTTATTGGTCTTATAACAATTGTATCGATGATGCTAGAACAGGTGGTATGTTTGACCTGAACTCTTTACTCAAACGAATGTAGGTGACAAAAAAACGAATTTCACGCCTAATTGGGCAAATTACATGCTTCAATACACGTTTGGGCATATTTATTTAAACATAATCAATTTGGTTGATAAATTGGAAATATTTTTTGCTAACAGAATCAGGATTTCTTTCATCAATTAATATCAAGTTTAAAAATTTAAAATGTTGTCTGATGAATACCATCAGTTGAATATGTTTCAGTAAATTAATAGTTAAACGAGAAACTCTTAATAATCATCAGGTGAAAACCGAAGCAGTGTTTCACCCAGCGTGAGCTTAATTTGCATACCAGCGGAAGAAAGGTTTCTTTTGTGCAAATTTATTGATCCAAAGCACCATTATTTTATGCCAGCAATATATACATACAACTTAACAACACTATTTGCCACTATACCATCAAGTGTAGAATTTTTTTATTAGTCAAGTACTGACTCAGAAAATTATGTGTATTTTGTTGATGTTTTCTTTTGATTCGTTTGAGTTATGGGCGCAAGAAGTTGAAAAGGATTTTAATACATTATGATTATATTTTTCAACTGCAGGCATTTCTTGCTGCAGTAATGAATGATTCATGCAAGGGCTTAATGATATTGTGGCGTACGTGCCATTCGAGAATGATGAAGAATAACAATGCAAACGATAATTCTAATGAGATTGGCGGACTATGGGAAAGAAATGTGGAAATGGGATGGGTGACCTTTGACCCATGACCTTCAGCATATTAAAAACGCAATTCTGGAATTCCCAAGAACTAATAAGTGCAAAAAAATATTTTGGTACTATTTAAAATTTCAAACTTCTCAATTTGAAAATCTCCCCATAAAAAAACTTATGATGGGAGCTTCTGATGTAAAGCTAATTAAATTTTGCATATAATTAATTCAGGTTTGTTTAATGTGCGAGGCGGCATCATTTTCAGTAAATTGTTGGTGAATTGTGAGAATTTTGCCCTGTCGTGTGCTGCCTTGTTGTTGGCTGACATGGCATTAAGAATTCATTCAAATTAGAAACACCATTTTGTCTAATTGCTAGATTTCACAAGTCTAGACCTGAAAACGAAGAAGAAAAGTGTATTAGCTGGAAAAGTATGCAATTTAATAAGGTAAAATCATTCTCTTAGCGTATGTATGTTTGTACTTATCAATGCTTGAAATCTTTCCGCCCTAGTATGTGGGTGCATTATCAGTAAGAAATCTATCGTTGGAAAAATTGTGAGTGAAAGAAAGCAGCGTGAAGCATTAAATTCTTGCAGGGCTGACACAGATCAAACAAATAATTACGTTGAGAACATGCAAGAAAGGAAATTTTTTACTGAATTTTTAAAGGAGTTGAATAGGAAATTTTAATTATTTTTGATGGTACAATTTATATTTTCATTGGGATCTTGAAAATCAACTTTTTCCATAGTTTGAGAATAAGTGCTAATTGAAAAAAACCATTTGCAAAAATAACCCCTTGAAGATTGCGTGCAAATCGGTTGGATTTTCACCACCATGACCTTCGTCCAAGTCGCAGTTACCATCGTATTGTGGACATGCGAATGTAAATCTTATCACATCGCCTTCGCGTCCATACGATACTACATTTCCCAGCCCCATTTGGGCACTACTTTGCCCCTTTTGCATGTTGGCCATAAACGCCAACATATAAATATTCAGCGTGCTTCGTTTGGGCCCCAAGTTTCCCAACTTGGTTCATTGGTTCATTCACCCTCTGCTGCTGGCCACGCATTTGGACGTTGTTGGTCGACACGCATTCCACCACGTCCCATGTCTTGGGCCACTCAAAGGAAACGAGTTGGTCAACTTTCCAAGTCTGCTTCAAGCGGCTACAGACAAATTACCCCTGTGTGGTGATAAAAAATTTCGTTGGAAGCAAAGGAGCGAATAAGAAAACGGAATGGTTAAATATATCCCATTTAGTATTTCGATTTCTTCGGGTAAACGTTTGGATGGGGAGTGTTTTTTTGGCGTCATGGAAATTTTGACCGTCTCGGGATGAATTAATTATGGATTGCGATGACGGGGACCATCGGACTAGCCGAATCGGTGGTTGACAGGTGAAATATTCAAATGTTCGATTTGAATATGAATTCCAATACTGAATACATGAACCCAACGTATGTAATTATATCCTATCCAGAAACTGAGAGCTAGAGTGAGAGAGCATCGTATTGACCGCTATCATCGATGATTTCTACTTGGAAAATTGTGGATATATTTGATGTGGTTGATTTGGGGGGTGCATTTTTGATGTGGGGTTATTGAGCCTTTGGTATTCGATTACAAATGACACTTTGGGTTTCTGGGTCTCATACGAAATACCCCATAATTTTATTTTTTTCTTGACAGCATTTTACTTCAATTTGTCTTTCTGGGTTAACTTTTTTATTGCAGAGTTCTTCATCAATTAATTTCAGATTTAGTTTTGATGTAGTTTGTTTATAGATCCATAAAAATCCAAGGGAATTATTTCTCTAATCTGGGAAATTTTGAAGAAGTTTCAATTTCTACCAGGTATTTAATTTTCCATTTCTCGACTTTTTGTAAATTAATTATCAGGCTAATTCTAGGATGAACCAAAAGAAAAATTGCATAATTGACGTTTCTGATGTCAGAAGCATGAAACAAATTAAAGACACGAAATGCACTCACGACAAACATCTTCAACTATTAATCTTCGATTGGACAATTGATAGAATTTTTGCCGCCGTCGAGTCGTGCAAAGCAAATTGTGGAGAACGGGGCGAAGGCATGCGCCCCATTAACATGGATGGTCACATGGAAACCAACCTGCGTTGGCGGTGGTGGTGGCTACGGGTGGTAACGGGTGGCGGTCAGACTTTCTCGACCGGCGGTCACTAGCCACCACCGCCACCCGGTGCACGAGCCGCAGCAATTCGCTCACGTTTAGTGTGTGTGCGGTGAGCGAATGTGCCGGACGCGCTGCCCCAAAACCGCCCCCAGCCGGCACTCGAAACTTGGCCACTCGTTTCCTCCGGTCGCAACCAACCACCTCCACCAAAAATTCCAAAATTTTGCAAATCCGAACTCGAACTTCCATAATTTCCTCCGATATTGGAGGCGGCAACGACGACACCTTGGCACGTGCACTGCTCTCCAACCGGAATTTCCCAACATTTGCGCCCGATATCGATTTCGCCGCACATTATAAATCAGCCCCATTGTAAATCATCGCCGATCAAAAAACCCCGACCGACCGACCGACCGAACAAAATAACAACAACGCAACAGCAGCAACAAAATGAGTGCGGAAGTTTCCCTGACGTCGACGGTGGTGCCAGCACTCGCGCTGCCACCAGCCGCCCCCGACGCCACCTCCGTCGACGTCGACGTGGACCCCGACGAGGACGACTGCGCCTTTAAGATCCTCAACCAGGACAACCTCCCCATGGCCATTGTCGGCGAATCCCTATTGAAACCGTTTGGTGGCAACCAGAAGAACAAACCCAATGGAATCGTCCTCCCCCAACGTCGGCCCCCGACGAATTTGGACGCGAAACCATTTGCCAAATCCAACGGCGCCATCAACGTCCTCAACGAGAAGAACTGCATCAACCTGAAGCGCAATTTGAGCAATTCGCATGGTCAGCTCAATCATTGCAACAGCTCGGTGAAGATCCGCATTGAGGATCTGCAGAAACACGGACTTGATAAGAACTTTACGCGAAATCTCGATGCGAAATTGCGAAAATTGCAACGGGAAACGAATGCGTCACCAGCGATTCGAAAATTCGATGCGTCCATCAACAATAGTAGCAACAATAAACCGCGATTTGTCACTACTGTGAAGAAGGGGGAGTTTTTGGAACCACCCCCGGAGTTGGCCACCCTTTTGGGCCTCTACACCAGCGACGAAACGCGCACGGCGAAAGATGAGAAACGGTTGTATGCGTATGCAAGTCAACCACGAGTTTTGGTCAAAGTTGGGCATAAAATGCGATGTGAGGCGGCGGCACAAGCAGCGGCTGCTACCAACAACACCCACGAAGAGGTGATCATCACCAAACGGGATGTCAATGCTAATCATGTCATCCCGGTTCCAAAACGTTTGTGGTGAGTTTACCATGGGTTAGGTAAAATATGGGACGCAGTCAGTAGGATTCGAACCTACGCTCCCAGAGGGAATCTGATTTCTAGTCAGACGCCTTAACCGCTCGGCCATGACTGCTGATAAAATAATTAATCAAAAATTTAATTGCGAAATTTATCAATTTCATCATAAATCACAACTTTTACATTTACGATCCAGCATATAGCAAGTACTCTTCCATAAAAAAACATGTTTTTCAAAGCGAAACTTAATTGTTTTCAATTATTCATTTGTTTTCTTGTTGTTTTTTTCAGCGATGCGCAGATGCCTTATCAAAATTTAATGTTTGAGCGACGCGTCCATCGAGGTAGCAACTACGCAATTACAACCAATACGGTAAATATCTCTCCTATTTTTTTTGCTTGCCTCTCCAAGAAACGAAAAACAAAAAGGAGGACGTGGTGAATTTGAATGCACTTTGTGTGCGTTCGAATTTATCGATTCATGGCGTTCATGTCAATTTGTTATTACACGGAAATGTGAGCAGAGAGTGCCATGAAATTTATGACGAGACACACGAATCGGCTGACAATTTAATTTCAAAATTTTTCATTCATTATTAATTGCGGTGTGTGACTGAGGGGGATTGCGTGTCCGCAAGGTGAAGGTGTCACTCATTACTGACGACTGACTAATTGTTAATTATGTAAACGTCGTGGCCGCAGCCAAAATGGAATCCGAATTTCGCGTACGCCCGCCTCTTATCTATGGTACGTACGTTTGTGTACTTAAGTACTTAAGTTGCCAACCGAACGAATTTAAGTTATCTAGAGGCGGTCGCTGTACATAGCTTTTTTGCGATTTGACGTTTTGAGTTGGCTATTGCCATTTTTTTAAATTTAGTCGCCGTTTGCTGCATGATGTGGTTTTGAAATCGTTGAAGGCCGATTGGTTCGTCTCTCTGATTTCTTTCTAGATGTTTCTCCCGCCTTGTTGACCATATCTGATGTGCGATTTCATGTTTAGGGCGAAGGTGAATCGGCAGCGGCACGAGCAGCGGAAGCACGACGTCGTGCAATTGCGCGTAAGAAGGCGCAATCACAGCAGTTGCGTGGTGCGCAGCTGCGACTCAGCTCGCCACCTCCGGTTCATGGCAGGCGGCATGAGAAGCTGCAAACCGAGACGTATCTGGAGGAGCTATGGGAGAATCCCCAGGTGTCTGATGAGATGACCCAAACGGATCTGTTCCTGGATCGACCTGATTCGCCCATGTTTGTGGCGGCTGTAGTTGGCGTGGATGTGGAAACGCAAATTTGGCCTGGTGATGTAAGCATAACCGTTTTTTTTATTAATTTAATATTTGATTTTGAGTAATTTAAAAAATATTGTGTTATGTGATTTCAATGGTTTGGTGTATTGTTGGTTGCCTAGGTTGGACTTTAAGTACTGTCGTGAATTTGAATAATTCAACATCAAACTTTAGCAATGGCAAATAATTGGGTTACCAACAAAAATAACCACCCCCATAAACAGGTTGCCCACTCAAGGCTACCCTTTTAACGCACATTTTTATTGCGTCTCCCTTGAGACTTGTAATATCTTCGCAGCAATATGCTAATGACGCATTGTTATTCATGGACGGCGTCCAGTGCGATATCACAATGGCGAAATCTATTTTAACCAGCAGCCGTGTTCAAGGTCATCACGGCCAATGCAGTCCGATGTGTTTGTTCCAATTCGATCGGCACATGGTTTAGTCTGATTGCAACCACCACCTTCTATGGACGTTCTCATTCGTATCATCTAATCGCGTGCGTTGTTTTGCAGCTCTTCGACTTCGACATGGAGGTGCAGCCCATCCTCGAGGTGCTCGTCGGGAAGACGATCGAGCAGGCGCTCATCGAGGTGCTCGAGGAGGAGGAGTTGGCGGCGCTGCGCGAGCAGCAGCGGCGCTTCATGGAGGCGCACGCCTCCGAGATGGCCGAAAGCATGCGGCTGCACGAGCTCGAAAGTCGGCTGTCCGACGAGAAGGACCGCAAGCTCGCCGAGCACGAGGAGGGCATGCGTGTCCAGAAGGAGATGGAGGAGCGCATCGCCGGCGCCGTCCTCATGCAGGGCTACATGGCCGACCTGCTGCCCGCCGTGCTCGAGGGTCTCGAAGACGAAGGATTCCTCACCGACAACATCAAACAAAGTAGGTCATGCCATTCGACGATATTCGATTATTAATTATCGATTCATGTTGTGCAGATATCGACGACTCGTTCATCCCGTGGTTGATGAAGGAGGTGACGTCCGAGCTGAAGGAGATGGTCTCCAGTCGGGATCTACTCACAGGTAAATACTTTTTGTCATTTCCATCGTTTAAGAACTTTCATAGACCTGGTGAATGTCATTCGATCAATGGACTGCGATTATTCGTTGAAAGTTGTACTTATATTTTGCATTTTTAGATATCGTGAGAGAGATTCTTGAAAACCGCGCCGAAATCTATCGGGCACTCAACGAAGAGAAGGAAGAAAGCGAAGAGGAGCATACTTTCGGACAGGATATTCCCCTCGTCGAGCACATGAAACTGAAGCAGGACTTCACCGAGGCTCAACACGAAGAGGAAGCGTCGCCTGCGCCATCGAAGCAGGAGGAACGTTTGGGTAATTGGCATGGCATTCGCAAAAATCTCGAATAATCTTCGAAATCGTGCACAGTACATTCGAATAAACGATTGCATTTCTTCTTTTAGTTGAACGAATGTCTGAGTGAATGCCGTCGTGTCTGAGAGGGAGGGAGGACAGGAGAGGGTGGCAATCCATCCCGGATATCGCAATTGTAATATAAGGTAGGTGCGCACTTTTAATAACTTGAAATTGGGGTCAATTCATTGCACGCAGATCGTTGGGGCACGTTGTTGTCAGCACGCTGGTGATATCGTAGGCAGGGGCGCACAATCATTTAATCAAAATTACACCAAACTTAAGTCGAGCACCCTCGAATGCTGCACGAGCGCACCACGTGCAGCTGTTTATACTTTGTTAGGCAAACAAGGAAACTCGATCTGATTGACAAGGGCCGATCGGATTACAATTGTGGAATTGAAAAATGCAAGTGTTTGCAAGTGCTTTCAGCACCGGTCGCAACTTTCAAATGTTAGCTTTTTTGGACCGTCATTTTCTCCAATTCAACTTTCCGTTTACCTGCTCTGTTGTCTTCTCATTATTTTAATTTGGTCGCATATTTTCTTTGATCCTACTCGTCAAATCTATGCTAGGAATTTATACCATATCATTTGCAAGTACAACTTGCTTGGTTTAATTTAGCTATATTATAATTACAACAAAAACTTGCGTCCACTTGCTTCGTTTTAATAATATAATTCCTGGATTCAATTGAGATGAATCGAACTGAATGCGATTTAATGAAACACTTGAAAACTAATTAAGCCGAAGCGTAGATAATCAAATGCACGTCGTTGATCTACCAACTTGCATGCGCACACAATACGCTGTAATATCTGTAGTTAGGGGTTGATATTTTGGGGTGGCAATGCAAATTCGTTCGACCACTGCACGCACCACACACAGCCCGGTTAGAACCGATTGCATTATTGTTATAATATCACTGCGGCCCTATTGTTGTGGCCGATAGGGCATTGGGCACGCACCCGACCATATAGGGACCACAGGTGCATCCCATCACGACCATACCAGACACCCTATTGCAAAAATAGAGAAACGCATGCGGAACTAATCATTTCACCGCAGTGCACCCCCCTCTGCGTTCGAATATCCTCAGTAAAAATAATAATTAATTCTGTTTATATGCAGCAACAAATGGACAAAAGGATAAGTTGAAACAAAATTGATATTAGTTTGAGCACACGTTACATTTATTAATCAAAATCTACTCGTATCTTATAAAAATCGTTTTTTGCCTTAGCATCAAGGGACTTTTGAACAAATTATTCGGGATGTCAGGTATTTAAGGACAGATTAGCCGTGCAACAACTTTACTGTACACCTACCAACTAAATATCTAATAACATATCCAACAAATGATATTTATTACCAACAAAGTACATATGTTTGTTATTCAAAATTATATTCGTTGTTACAATTTTTTTCGAACGTATTCCTGAAGGATCTAGTAATGAGTTGCAAGAAACGTAATTGATTTCCTACTATGTCTTTGAACTCAGACAATTTTTGAAAATCCTCCGATAACAATCGAGATTCTTGTAAATCTAGAATTTTATACACAACCCGACGAATTTCACGAGACTGTTCCTCAGTATAATCCTCGCTATAAATCCTGTGGGCTTCCTTGAAGTTGTACAACGAAACAAATATGACCGCCTTTAAATTATAGGATAATGTCGCATCTGCATTAACATACAAATTCTTATCTAATTCCTTCGCGATTACATATTTGTACTCTTTCGGGCTGAATTTTAAAATAGTGCATAGGTCGCTGAACGGTATTGGCCATGTGTCGAATTTATTTTCTGGCAGCCAGAATCCATACTGAAAGAATAATTTGGTATTATTCATGACGCCCCCATACGAGATGAAGATCTGCTGATATCGTTCTTGTTTCCGGTATGTTCTTAAGACGTAGAATAATTCACCATCTTCGTTAACTATTTCGGGCGTTGTGTGAGCGTCATCAGAGTGATTGAACATGTCCAAAAACGGGCACAGCGCTAAATTTGGTACGTCTGCCACATATTTCATTATATTAGCGTTATGAAAGTTCTGTAGATATTTTGGATCGAAGTATATACTGCGCGTATTTATCATTGAATAGCACCAAGTGAAAATATCTTTGGTAATTATCCCACTGTCAAGGTAATTTGCATCACAGTGAGGACATGTTGCATGGGGATCAACTGCAGCAAGTCCACTACAATAAGAATTCATGTAATCTTGAAAAACTTCGTGAAATTGCATCTTAAGATGTGGTATGAAGCATATTATCTCCTCTGATTGCAACCATTTTAGTGGATTTTCCAATGGCAAGGAATTCAGGTAGAATTTCCACTTTGATAGGTCATGAGTGTGCATCATATGCAGCTCAATACAAAGGAAAAGAGCCAATAATGTTTGCATTGTCAACTGTTGTATAGGAGATTGCTTAAAGATAGTGAAATCTTCAATCGTAAATGAATCAAGTGTTATCATACATCTGATAGGCATTTTGATTAGCACATCATCATCATTTAAAGTCTGATTGGAGCAAACACCTCGCCCAATATCAAATTCTCGCAACTCCAAATTGGTTTCATTGGTCCAATTCATTGTTTTTAAAGCTCTTAGCAATTCAATAACATGTTGATCCTTGTGAAGTGAATTTGCTCGCCAACAATATTTCATTTTAACTTTTTGTTTTCTTCGTCGATATGTGCGCCCCTTGCCATTTCTGCATCTAAAGAAATAACATTATAATTACCAATATTGAATTCAATTCAAATACGTACACTTCCATTCTTTTGGATAAAATTTATAAACATTTGTTTGGTATAACCACACAATTTGCGTACATGCTGCGCTGTTTATGTCGCAGAGGGAGTAATGTCCTACTTTACTCCCGCACGATTTGAAATTCCCGCCTTAAAATCGGCGCAATTTGAGCGACTCGGCTGACCTCTGGCGGTTGTATTAGTAGTTAGTGATCTGATCGGAGGTGAAAATACGCGGAAAAGTGCAACAATTTCTGAAATTTATTCATTATGGGTACTACTGATATCGAATCCTTAAACAAAAACGTAGATATCAAGGCGGACTACGGCAAAAACTTCAAACTACTGCCAGGCAATGAGCAAATCAAAGAATTGCAGACAATCTTACGGGACAGGTACGACACGTAACCTCCAAATCCAGCATGATGTGCACAATGTGACTTCTCGCAGGAATACAACTCGAAATGACTTCAAGTTCTACGCGGACAGACTGATTCGACTGGTAATTGAGGAGAGCTTGAATCAGCTACCATTTACCGAATGCAATGTGATAACTCCAACTGGATCCACCTATCATGGGCTCAAGTATCGATCAGGCAACTGTGGTGTCTCCATCATCCGATCTGGTGAGGCCATGGAGCAGGGCCTTAGGGACTGCTGCCGTAGCATTCGGATCGGCAAGATTCTCGTTGAATCCGATGTAGACACACATGCAGCGCGCGTTGTGTATGCCAGATTTCCTGAAGACATTGCCAGAAGGCAAGTTCTGCTGATGTATCCAATCATGTCCACTGGGAATACAGTCACACAAGCTGTGAAGGTGCTGAAGGAGCATGGGGTGAAGGAGGAGTGCATCATCTTGAGCAATTTATTCTGCACACCAGCTGCAGTAGATACCATTATGGGCAGTTTTCCTAAGGTCAGTTAAATGCATAATTTGTCCATTTGGAAAGTAAATTGTTGTTTTATAGATGAAGATATTGTCTTCAGAAGTGCATCCAGTTGCACCAAATCACTTTGGGCAAAAGTATTTTGGAACTGACTGAATTGAGTATTTATTTATTATTATGCAAGTTTATCTCTTAGGATATAATACTCCAACAATTACATATAACATTTAAGGTTTTACCAAAGTGAGTCCAATTGTAGGCAAATGACAGAACATTTGCAAGCATTTACACATCTTATTAATTGATGCCAATAAAAATGAGGTTGCCACAAATTGCACTAGAACCAATATCAATGTATTGAGATAGAATACGGCAGGGAATTAATGCGGTTGATGACAGGGAACTTAAATTATTTTGAAATAATTCATAAAACTGGGTGACAAGCAAGTGCAGCAACCATTGAAAGTAATCTCCAGCTCCAGCGGGGTATTATGAACGCTTGCCTTTTGTAATGAATGTACGCGGATATTAAATGATCATTTGTGCGTTACTAAATCGCACCCCTCGGGTTTATACACCCTTGTTACATGCGCCCAGCAATCCGCCCGATCTTATTGTATTTATCGCGCAGCGAAGAGTATTATGCAGGATGCTCGATTGAATCCTAATTTCGTATACGAAAATACGATTTATTTATTGTGTTAGGTGTGCGCTATCCGCTTGGTAAAGTACTTGCATAGCAAGGCAACAAGATGGCCATCAATTATGTGCGGCATTTTGATCGCGCTCAAAAAGGGGTGGATTAAAACTTGTTTGTTTAAAGTCTTTACACCCTTTTTGTAAACTTTGTTTAAACATGCAGCAGTAATTTAATATATTAGGGCTAGATGGTTCAATAAGTTTTTAAAATTAATGATATTTTGTGCAAGTCCTTTATAATTTGAAATTTTATGAAATTGTCGCAAACAAATTCGAAGCCAGAACAAAATAACAATGTGCATAAATTGGAATTGTATGAGGGCGAACATTTTGCTAAAGTTATTGCACATGAAATAAACTACATAGTGGGCATTGTTGGTCGCATGTTGTGCCATGCATTCGATCTGATGCGTATCTAATGACGAGCCGACATGCGGGATGTTTGGCAATAAAGTAATTTTTCACGCACGCATCGCGCGATGAGTAAGTGTCGAGGGTGACACTTGCATCCTGCGGTTCATTTGCAGAAGTCATCTCTATGTTGTTTCAATTGCGAGCGCATTCATTTAACTATAAAACAATTTTTGCATTTACTTAATGCGCATCCATTTCATATTTGCAAGACATGAGATAAGACAAGATGGCGGCCAATGTATTAATTAACAGAACAAAAATAGGTGCATTACGCAAGTATTGTTTGCATTTTCAATATAGCTAATTTCATATAGCTGGGTTCATTTGGGGCGCACGCATGGATGCATTGATTGGTTGATAAGGTGTAATCGCAGTCGGCTGATTAACCCGATAAGAATTTTCATTGATGTTTCGCTGCACAATCGTGCATTAATTGGAGTGGTGCAATAACATGGCGATGCGGAGGATTGGGGACAGATATGCAGATTGCATTTGGGATTGGGTCGTGGGTGCATGTCCTGCACCTGTTTGGTTCACGTGCCCAGGAGGGCCTGCAGCATCTGTCAACGATCAGATCATATCTGAGTGGATAGAGACGCGTGCCCAACGATGCCAACGCGCCCCTTGCCATTCAGCGCGTTTTTGGCGAACGCCCTTATGACTTTGCAAGTGTTTTGGGAACGCGGCACGTGCCAGGGAACCGCAGCACGTGACGCCGACCCATCCACACTTCAATTTATGGTCCATTACAAGGTGAGATGCAAGTGCACTTGTTTTGTTTTCATGGTACCATGAGCTTTTGTTTATGTAAAATATTCTTTTTGAATTTTCTAACACTTGCATCACTAGCTTGAATTCTAATTATGTAACGTATAATCCTGATGGGGACGGTTGTATTTGGGAATTTGTGTATTTATTCGCTGGCCAACGATCTGCATGCTTTATATTTTACTATTTAATTGAAAAAAGTTTGTGTAACAAATTATATTAACAAAACATTTTACACATTACAGATTTGGGCGGAAAAATGGCGGATGCAGCAAGTGTTTTCCACCCTCCCTGGATGCGCATGGTACCCACCCACTGCATTGAAGATTATTGGGATTGCGCCCCTGCAAACGGGGCTTTGCGGTTGTTGGGCTGCAAAGAATGCCCCCTGATCATTGCACCAGGCACCACCCTGCATCCCTGCATCATCCAGCAGGGCTGTACTCCTGACCACCCCGCAAAACACTTGTATACGAGGTGGGTGTGTACATTTGCGAGATGATCCCCAAAATCCAGCAGGAAGACGCTTGATTGTCGCGTTGGGCCTGCAGCTCGCACCAGATTGACTTCGACCAGGATATGATCTGGTACTCTTCTGGTCTTTCAGTTTCGGTACGTTGTCAGCGGCATCGCGAGACGGAATTCGCAAAGGGTGCGCTGCCGATTGTTGCGAGCTGACAGGAGGTGACCGGACGACAAGCACGCTAATAAACAAACACCGAATGTCGCGACATGTTCGCGTTCAGCAGCAGGTTACAATCGCTGAAAAGTGTTGCCATCACCAGCGAGTCAACACTTGGTGACCCGACAACGGACGGTGCCAAATCGCTCCTGGTGCCCGGGAAGGTGATCTCGTCGACGAGGATCCCTCATGGGGCGCTCTCCATGCCCATCCATCCGCTCAGCCTTCGTGGTGAAACCGAAGTCATGCAGGTATGTTAAACTTTGTTATTTCGAATTGAAGTTTGCTAAAAAGCGACTTTTTTAGATTCTAGTCGGAGTCAATCAGTTTGGTACTTTGGATTTGGATGAGAATAGCAAACATTTATGGAATCCGAACATTCATTGGACACGTGCCCTTCGTTTGGCGGACGACTGTCACAGCTACAACATACAATTACGGAAGGATCCTCATAAATTGGTACTTCAAGCTGTCCGACCCGTTGAACCAGGTCAGGAGTTGCTGCTTTGGTTTTCCGAGGAAATTTTGGCGTCTATTCACATGGGGTTTTTAACACCAGCTAATATTCAAGGTGGGTACCAAGTAAATGAATAATTAACGAATAGTCATATTTTATATTAATAATTTTTTATATATTACAATATTTTTTGTACCCTAGGAGAGAAAAACTACGTGTGCACACGATGTTCAGCCCTCTACGAATCACCAAATCCCCTGAAGTTGCATCTAACATTAGGTTGTGGAAGGCAATCAATGTGCTCACTTTGGGAAAAACTTTCAAGTGCCTTACGCGAACCTGTCCGTTCGCTATCGAATGAATTCCACTTCAAACTCATCAACGAACCGTCCCTACCAAAACAAAAAAATGCAATTGACTTGTCGACGCCGCCAGAGAAGAAGCTGAGAGATAGCAGCGAGCCCTTCAAGCCGTACAATTCGGCGTTCAAACCGGTGCGAAAATCATTGGTGCCAGCATCGTCATCAGCCAGCAAATTTGGTAACAATAACAGCATGGTGTACTCGTCGTATACGAGTTGGCCACGATTCACCATGCCTAGCGACTACGTGCACACGCCTTACGTGGCGAATCAGATGCGCCTGCAGACGAATTGCGATGATGACGCGCATATCGAGTCGCTTGTCAGCAGCCTGGGTAAATACAAGGAAGGTCACATTTGTTTATATTGCGGCAAGTCGTATTCGCGCAAGTACGGCTTGAAGATTCATATTCGCACGCATACGGGGTACAAGCCGTTGAAATGCAAGTACTGTTTGCGCCCGTTTGGCGATCCCAGCAATCTCAACAAGCATGTGCGATTGCACGCCGAAGGCGAAACTCCTTACAAGTAAGGTATCTCATATTTTCATAAAAATGACTTTATTGACATTTGGATTATTGCAGATGTGATATTTGCGGAAAAGTGTTGGTTCGAAGGCGCGATTTGGACAGGCATCTGAAGTCACGACACACAAGTGACAGTACGTCGGCAGAGTTTCTCAACGATGACGATTCGATTACTTCGGTGGATGGTAGTTTGTCGGATGAAGATTGTAAAATAGCAGAAGATTCCAAAGTGCATGCGGTGGAGGAAGCACCGACAAATTCTACGGAAAGTACTTGCAGATCGAATTGAAAAGGTATTTGTTAATTGGTAACAGAATTTTTGTGATAATTTGCGCGTGGGCTAATGATGGCGCAAAGAGAGCATCGATTGCTTAATATGCCCATTTACACATTGCCAACTAAATGTGTAATCGATGATGTATGCTTATCAAGGTTGCCAAGACTGAAGCGGAATTATATAAAGAATATGTTCACAAATAAGCAATTAATTAAGACTTAATATAAACGAAAAGAAACAAAGGAAAAAGGAGATGCATGAAGCCCTAATTCAGAAACTTTTGTCACTTGTTATACATCAGAAAAAATTGAATGTAATTTCCTATTTGATACAGATAATTTTTGTTATATAAATGAGAATCGTTTGTAAAATCTGGTATAACACAAGCACATTTTAATGATGTATGTTCAAAGGGTTAGTTTTAATATGGGTTTCTTGTAATTAGATAAATTAGCAAGAAATGCATGATAATATAATTCTATAATGGCAGACAATTCTACTGATGTATTATGTAATGCCTACAAGAGAATATTGCTTATTGGATGCACAAAAACTGAACCTTACAACTCATGCTTTGTTATTTTTGTCAAATTTTATTTTCTTGGCAACCTGGTAAGATATCACCACGGTTGCAGCATTTTGCCCTTTTCTAAATTTTGCACCAACTTTCCTTCTGGAAATAAGGTTTTTTTCATGTTTAAGCAAAAATCAAATACTTGAATTATGTGAATATTTTTATATTTTGTTTACAACTAACTTGGCAAACCATTTAATTCATATACCGTTTAAACATGGTCAAATATCATACTGATTTTTTAAACAACATTCAATGGGTTACATAAATGTAATGTATTTCTAGTTTTAGATTCTATAATATTGTCAATTTCTTTATTACAGGTTGGAAGAACTAGAGCAGCTATGGCCATATGGAAAACTTCATCAAGTGATGTGAGTTGCTGGTGCAGTCTCTTATGGTAATGTATAAACAATTTAATTGAATAAATGTAATATATAAACAAGTGTTTATTTATATTTCTTGTTTTAGAATTTCCAAGTGCTCTAAGCATCTTCGTTACAAGTTAATACAACTTGTGCAACAATGGACATTTGGGAAGCTTAATCAAATGGTTTGAGCTGCACTAGTGATTCTTGGGTACACAACTCAGAATAATTGGCGTGACGGCATATACCTGGTGGATTGTTCAATTCCTTCGAAGGTGAGTTTTATTTTTGTAATTTTGTATTTTAAATACAATAAATACGTCATGATTTTTCTTATTTTAGAATCTTCCATGTTTTCGGGGAGTCGGCTTCAAAAATATGGAGATTTTCAAGCTGCCAGGGACATTTGAGAAGGATCTCCAACAGTATGCACTTCTGCAGCTGACTCTTAAGGTACTGTTTAATAACTTATTTTAATAAATACAATATGTTATAATGTCTTATTTTATTATATTTTAGAATCTTTCATGTTTGTTACAGGTTACTTGGCAAATGTGATAAACTTCAAGGTGCCAGGGACATCTGGAAAGTATCTCCAAGCAATGTGAGCTGCAGCAGTCACTCAAGGTAATTTATCTCTATAAATGGAATATGTTATAATGTATCTCATAGTTTTTCTTATTTTAGAATTTTCCATTTTTCGTTGAAGTCTGCTCTTCAAATATGGATAACTTCAATGAGCCAGGGACACCTGGAAAACATCTCCAAGCAGTTTGCGCTCCCGTAGCTGTATTTTAAGGTATTTTATTTACAGTTTATTTCTATAAGTAGAATATGTTATATGTATGCATGTATGTATGTCTTATTTTTTCATTTTAGAATCTTCCATGTTTGTTACAGGTTACTTGGCAAATGTGATAAACTTCAAGGTGCCAGGGACATCTGGAAAGCATCTCCAAAATCTCCGAGCAGTTTGAACTCCTGTAGCAGTGTCTTAAGGTATTGTTTTAACATTTTATTACTATAAATGTATTATATTATAATGTATGTCATTCTGCCGTAGCTTTAGATGGTCTCGTTTTATATCATTAGTGTTTACATAGATGTGGTGTGGTCTTTGACAATTTGTAGCTGTACTATCTTTTGTTGTAGTCCCTTTTCCTTGTTTTGCTTTCCTTATTAAATTAAAAATCTAATTCACAGATCTTCCTTGCTTTCTTTTCTTTAAACTTTCCTATCTTGATTATTTTCTGGGTTATGCTCGAGGCAAGAGCAGAACCACAGACTTATATACATAAACAGACGCGCAATACCCATGAGATGCGCGACAATCTTTGACACCCATTTGAACAGCCGGGTAATGGCGATGGTAGAATACCGATCATGCGCAGTACTGAGTATATAAGC